>AP028432.1:15857517-15946974 GCA_036509395.1 Antheraea yamamai
TTAGCTTAACATAGGTTAGCTAAAGATAGATCGCGAATTGCATGATACAGGCAACAGCCAAGCCGAGGTGTGCCGTGCACCCTTGAGCTAGTTGCCCAAACAAAATCGGCTGAGTGCCTTAAGCGCTCGCCTTAGTAGTCCGGTGAAGCTGTAGAGGCCCCAAGAAGGCCAATAGCGTAGTCAGTTCGAGGAAAAAAAAAAAAAGATGACACTCAAATGCGCTTACTTGCCTGCTCCCCTCGTACTCGTTCTCTTTCTCTCTCTATCGTAAAATCATAAAGCATATCCTCGAATAACATTTAGTCTTGGTTTCATTAAAATCGGTTCACTCTATCAAAAGTTATTTTCATTTAAATGACGACGCGACTTAAGTACTAGAGAAAAGTAAACAAGTAAATGGACTTAATACATTCAGATGATTTTATTAGTCACTGTTTTTTTAAATTAGGTTTCATGCGGACGGAGTCGCGGGCACAGCTAGTGTTTTAATAAGAACATTTTTGTTTTTATTTTGATAAATAAATATTTCTAAAAGACCGTGGTGAAAATGTCCAAATAACGATTTACTAACATGTTGAATTGAAATTAAAATATTAGTTAATAATTTAATTCTATAAACAAATGATTTTCTTCTATAAAGTTTCTCACGACACATTAAGAATTTTTTATAGTATATCCAAAAATATTCCCTATACATATCTACGATCTATGTGTCAGATTGTAAATTTATGTACGTGAAGACAAACTTAAAATGTTAGAATGAAGTGATTGGTTCATCAAGGGATATTATTGATTATTTAGAATAACACAGATGTCTAGATAAGCTTATGTAATAGCAGTAATGCAATAACATAAAGTATCTTTCTAAGGAAAAAATATAGACTTTGAGTAGGACTGTCCCGACCGCTTCCAGTGACAGTAATTCTGCAAAATGCGCAAGGTGTTTTCGTTCAAATCGACATATAAATATGAGCAGTTTATTGCCTATTTGTGACTGTTAAAAGAAGTTATTACATATTTTAAAATAAACGTATGAATAAAAATAATAGTAGATTGCTTGTTCAAATTAATCACACATTTATTTTAGACTGAATTTCAACATTGCTTTTGCAGAATAGTACCTACGAGACCAAATGTTCCTTATACAGTACGGCTATGTGATTAAATAGCAGCTGAACAACTATATATCCATTGAAAAACTGAATGTCTATTCTATTTATATTTTTCAATATCTCTCTAACGTCTTCTGTATCAATCACACACTAACTATATTGTGTGTGTTTTTTTAACTTAATGCGTATGACTTTTCTTTTATACAATTGTTATCCTGACAAACTACAAACACATCAAATAAAAAACTAGCCAAATATTAAGCACTTACTACATAAATTCGGAAATGTTCCTGAATCTCCGGCAACGCATTTGCGACTCCACTGGTGTTGCTGGTGGCTATGAATGGCGATGATCACTTACCATCAGGTGACCCACCTGTTCGTTCGCCCCATATAATATTTAAAAAAACTTCGTCTGTGTGGTATAGTTACTTTGTGCTAACGCTAATAATAGAAAAAAAAACGGTTTTGAAACATTCTTCATTGGTGCTCCGCTCCTATTGGTCTTAGCGTGATGATATAAAGACTATAGCCTTCCTTGATAGATTAGCTATGTAACACTGAAAGAAGTCGATTTGGATCGGTAGTCTCTGAGATTAGCGCGTTCAACCAAACAAACAAACCCTCCAGCTCTATAACATTAGTATAGGTTTTAGAAGTAACACATCCTATTAAAATATATTAACTGTTACTTTAGACGTTATTTGTTTTTCATATGTATTTAATAGTCGCTACAGCATAATATTTACAACAACAACAAAAAATGGCACTGACTATTTCGTTGTCACTGGCTTCACAACCGTAGGCGTGAAGCTCATTGGTGAGCGTACAAAAAAACGTCTGTCCGATCGTCATCAACTAAAATAAATCTTCTCAGTTGACTACATACATCTATGTTATTATATGTAAGCATGAACGAAACGGCCGTGAATTTTAATGTCTATCAAAAAAATTTCTACGCTGGTCATAACTATTTTACGAGAATACCTATTTATTTTATGTAATTACTAGCGGGCACGGCGGACGTTGTCCCGCCCTGATTATAAAAAAAAACCTGGACAAATTATACACCAAAACGTTCCTCGTGCATCACTTTATCCATTGGTGAAAGCCGCATAAAGATCAGTTAAGTAGTTTTTGAGTTTATCGCGAACAGACAGACAGACAGACGCGGTAGGGGACTTTGTTTTATACTATGCAATGATGATAATCATACCTAAAAGTAATAAGGATAATTTCAAATTTTAGATCAACTTTGTAAAAGTAATATCATAATGTCTTCATACGCAGTAATTCTAACAATTTCATATTTAACTAGTGTTTTTTAATCAATACAAAATATTATTATGCAAATTTAAATATAGTTAGTTAAAACACATTGAATAACTGTGTACTTATGTGTACTAGAGACGATTTTATATCTCTGATATTTAATAAAAAATAGAACAAAGCGTATGTCGATCTGAAGATTAATAAATCTATAAAATTCACCTCAAATTCGCTGTCTGCACTCAGGATTATATTTGAAAAATCTATTTTAATAATACCTACTAGTTTTCACAATCTCGCTTAGTATGAGGTTTTCAACGGGTTTTTAATAAACCAACTGATGTTCGAACGCTACACGACAATCGGCTTCTATTCGAAATTTTATTAAAATCCGTGCAACCGTTTAAAACAGATTCAATGACGAAAGTTTAAACATATTTTAACATAAACAAAAGATTTGATTTTAGCTATGTAACCGTTAAACTCCAAAATTCTTAACCGATTTTAAGAATAAAACAGTTAAAACATGGACTGAATTTTATTTTCAAAATCTACAATAGTGCAAGCGAAACTGCGTGCTAAATTTAGTAAGTATATGATAAAATGGTAAACAACGTCTTTATAAATTATGATCACATAAAAATATTTAAAAAAAAATTGAGGCGTCACGGGACGCCTGGCAAATGTGAAATATCGAAATTGTTTTGTATAAGTTATATGCCTAAAAACAGATTACGACAGAAATCAGCTATGGCATAGTGAAAAGATAAAGCATTACAAATTTGTTCCATAAAATAATGATTTAATATTAAATACGAAATACAAAAATTCAACTAGGCGCAGGCGCGGTGATTTTGGCGGTATTTATCAAAGGGTGCTAGATCGTCGCCACGTGCTGCGTACAACTAGTAGAACGAGTGGCCGACAAAACAATTTGAATCTTATATTTATACAAATAGGGTTGCAAATGTTTGTGTTTTGTGTTGCCACGTGTAGCCAAACCAACAATCAGGTTTACCCGCGCCTATAGATGTTTTACATCCAAAATATAGTTATCAAATTTTGTCCACATATTTAATATATAGCATATAATGATAGTCAAAGTATTAGATCACACTATATATTTATTGTTATTGCAAAATAATGGCTACTCATTGCTTAAAAAATCGTGTAATTTAAATATCCATAATCTTATCAAAAAACTATCGTTCAAATCCTTTATATAGCTTGAAATTTATTTAAATGTTATGTAAATATTGTCTACTTAGAATAATGGATCTTAAATATATTCGCGGTTTAAAAAAAATGCTTTTAAACAAGTTTAATAAAACGAAAATATTTTTTTTTAATATTCGATGATATGTATATTCCTTTTGTAGCTACTATGAAATGTTCCCAATTTTGGATAATCACGGTATTTTATACAGTTATTGTTAAAGGTCATGGCTTTATACGTAAGAATGAGATAAAAGGTCAGGAAAAATAACCAGAAACCAAGAGATTGATTCGACTCGGTTATAATGTTAACTCGCAAGACCAATTCTACAATAACTTTTCGTCACACTCTGCTCGTTAAAAAAAACACAAATATTACTTACTTGTAATCTCTTCACAGATATATAAAAGAAAAAAGGTTAGTAAGTGAAAATTATTGGACTTTTCGGACATATTAATTCGTACGCTATTTAACTGAATGCTATAAGGCTTTTTCTTACACCTAACCAGTAAATAATATGGAGGAAGCGTAAGTACAAAAATAAAAACGAACTAACACGCATATAAATAGAAAGTAATTTAAAAAATATGAAACAATTACATATATAAGTCGATTAAACAAAATCTTAAAAGTCATGTCAATATCTAAAAAGACACGAAAGGAGTAAAAAAAATGAGTGCCTCTAACCGTCACACGCGATTGAAGTAAAACTTCTTTAGCGCTATAAGAGTAGCTGATAGATGGCACTACAGATAATAAAGCTTTGATTTAATTTGTTACTTACTTACATTGACACCAGCACGGTCGCGCGCCCAATATATACATAATTAATTCTATTGTATGATTTTTATAATTATTTATTTTTTTATTTTTGATTGTTTTGTTTTTTTATTGATTTGTTTATAAACTATTTATTGGCAAAATCAAAAATATTTAAAAATCGTATAGTACAGAAACGTAATGACATATTGCCATAACAGACTTCCGTTGCATTGTCGTCCAGTTACCTCCTCCAGTCGCGCTTAAAGAAGTTTTACTTCAAAAATGTTATTATTCTTGATTCGTCGCCTAAAAATCCTGAAGTTATATTAATTTGATTGTCTGATACAGGAACATACATATTTGTGATAGAATATTCTTTCTATAATACTAAGATTGGTGACATCAGAACAAAACCATTTCTCACGATTGATATAATAAAAAAATCAACCAAACAAGCGCATAGAGTAAATATACCATAGTATAATAATAATATATGGAGACTTTATAAAGAGTATACCTCGACTTGTATAGATAACTTGTTGAATGATGCACAGAAAACAATGAGAAAGTAAGATAGCTTTAGATGTAGCAAAAGAAGAGAGTCCTAAGTTTATTAATTTTTGTTGAGATTTACCATAACCCACGAATTACACTACACATATTATTTATTTTAAAAATATTATAATGATGAAAATATTGCCATAGCCAATCGAATATTATTAATTCGTTTCCATATCAAGGGGTCGATTATCGGCTAGGACCAAATTTTTTTTATCTCAAAAACACCATGACGAACTATGTGCCTGATCATATCGACAGTAAAATAAAAAAAAAATGTGTGCGTGTACTAGTAAGTAGTAGTAAGTACGTAAGAAGTGAAACTTGTTTAAGGCCTTATTTTTCGCAAAATGATCTATATGCAACTTTCCAGAAATTGGTTAAAAAAAAAAAAAAACAAAAACAAAACCCTTTCTTTCTTTATGGCAAACAATTTCATTAATATATTAAAAAATAAAGTTAAATTAGATAAAGTTTAAACAAAGGGATTTTATTATCATAGACATGAATACAAACAAGATGGCGCGTAACGGAAAAATGTGACGGTAAATTTTTTCCAACGCCGATAAAGAAGTTTCACTTCAAAAAACAGTAATAATCGAGAAATCGAAAATTCATATCTAGTCGTTGTCATCCCTGCCTACGATAGATGCCCAGCACATGATATCATAAGAAGGCGGGAACACACCGACCGCTATTTATCAACTAGATTTACTTTAGTTTTAGAAAATACTCTAATCAAAGTAGCTTCATTTTAAGAAGTTAATCGACGTATTACAATTATCCAATGTACACTATCTATATATAATGTACATTATCTAATTATTTAACATACTTGTCATTCTGAGGTTAATGAACTTGTCTCTGTCTAAAAGTTATCCAACCAATTGTGCAGGTTTTTTGAAGGTCGACAGCTTGACAATACTTTATGCAAAAAACATGCACTATCTACATACCCTAATTGGTCGTATAATATCTCCGCGTTTCATTTGTTTACTGTTTGTTTTATAGTAAAAATAATTGTCGCATTCCATTTTATAGTAAATTATATGATCACAATTATCATAAACATTATATTATTTTATTGATATATCTATATAAACAAAATGATACAGTTCTGGCGTTGTGCGGAAATTACGCAAAAACTACTGGACAGATTTCGATCATTGTTGAAGTAAAATTTCTTTAGGCGTAACTAGGAGGTAACTGGAAGACAATTCAACGGAATTCCGTTACGGCAATATGGCGCCACGTTTCTGTACCATCCGGTTTTTAAATATTTTTGATTTAGTCAATAAATAGTTTATAAACAAATAAATCAAAAATTGAAGAAAAGAAAATAATAAAAATAATACATTAAATTGAATGATGATAAAAATCATACAATAGAATTAATTATGTATATATGGGCGCGCGACCGTGCTGCCATCTGGTTTCAATGTAAGTAAGTAACAAGTTAAACATCTCTTATAACGCCAAAAAAGTTTTACTTCAACCGCGTGTGACGGTTACACGCATTAATTTTTTTTAGTTTATAGGTCCTTATCTATAAAAATATCACAATAACTTCTTTGAACATAAAGTTATTAATGTTCTTAAAAATATATAAGCGCTACAAATAATTAACGAAATTTTGATAGCAAAGTAAATTATTGCTCCCAATTTTGTATGTTTCATCTTCTGTGTATAAGATATGTTGTTAAAATAATGAAGAACGAAGACGAAGTCGCAAGTATCAGCTAGTATATATAAGACTATAAAAAACCGGAACTATGCAATATCACTGTGATTTGTTTGTGATGGAAATAAGAGTTTTATACAAGTCTATTTGAGTTGTATAAAATCGAAAAGGGAAAATTATAGCCGAGCTATATAACATGACTAGCCTCTGTCTAGTGGAATAATTACTTTGGGCGAACGCTAACACGCAGCGGAAGCTCTCAAGAGGAAAAAACCCCGATTTTGAAACATTATTCATTAGTGCTCCGCTTCTATTGGTCTTAGCGTGATCATATATAACCTATAACCTTCCTCGATAAATGAGCTATATAAAACTGAAAGAATTTTTCAAATCGGACTCGTAGTTCCTGAGATTGCCCCCTACAACGTCACAAACTCACAAACTTTACCTCTTTATAATAATGATATAGACAATTGAAAAAAAAATGTATCCATATGTTACCCTTTGGTGAATGTATTGTAATTAAGTTTAACAACACTAATTTAAAAAAAAAGGTACTTATATATTCATCTCATTTTTAACACCTCTTACTTTGTCTAGTCTCTACTTTGACACTTATACGACTCATTTAATAAATATAGTAATAATAACCAATAAACATCAGCGGTTTATTACAAAAAAAATTAAATACTTGGTTTATAAAGGTTTCGAATTAAATTCACCGCGCTCGCCCGAGGCAAGTTCACGTTATCCTTTTTTGCAAGTCTAACCTAACGTAACCAAAGCGAGACAAAAGAGCAAGATGGCGAACATTCAGCGACCGAGGTGCATTTAATTCGAAACCTTTTTAAAGCAAGTATTCAATACGTATTTAACTTTTTTGTAATAACACCGCAGACATCTAACTCGCTTAATGTATTTGTGGTAAATATTGAATCGATAATTCTCGTATTCCAATAGTAGTATGTCCTACTACTGAGACGAGATATTTCGGGTTTCCGGCAGAGGACTAAATGATGAACATAATTGTCAATTCTACGGGTGTTCACTTTTGCTCGCGGCTTCACTCGCGTTAATTGAAATTTGACTTATCCTTCGGGAACAGTACCTTTTTATGAAAGGGACAATGCTCTTTTATGTTTCTATGACTGTATACAAAACTTCATGATCATCGGTTTAGTAATTAACGCATAACAAACGAACATTCATATTGATATAATATTAGGTAGGATATGAAATATGTAAATTAGTGGGAAAACTGCACACAAGGAAGCAAGATTAGTGTAGGACGTCTACTCGTTGACCCGACGGCCTTTAGAACATGCTAAGCAGTTAATGGATAACGAAAGACCAAGAAAGAACCTCGACTAAGCTCGTTAAAAATTTATTTTATCAATCATTACGCCACATTCCTACTAGGGTAAGTAGAATAGAATTTCTATGGATATATACGTATAATAGCGATGATGGACAAGATAATAATAAGTACCGAGGAATAAATTAAATGTTCATTAACGCTAGTGAATCTGCGAGCAGAATCTACTAAATAATATTATTAGTGTTTTTAAAAAAAACAAAACCGAGTTCAAACAAATGTACTAAATAATAAAACTATAAAAAAATTGGTTGTCTGTAAAGTCGGTTTACCGACGATAATTTTACGTGATACCGTCATAAGAAAACTTTTATGAATTGAATTATTATCATAGAACTGATTAAAAATTGACAAAAAATTTCACGTGTAGGTTGTGTGCTACCGCTGTCTCTCTTCTACTCGCATAGGCCGATGGAGTGGAAGAGAGATAGATGCGTGCGTCACAAGCCGACCAAGCCCTCACAAGACGCTTGCCCAATTGCGCCTCTCTATCGGTTGTTATTATATATACATTATATCTATTATAAATGTCTTATTCGATTTTATAGAGTTACCTGATACAGAATTTAAGATCCATTGCTAATGAAATTTAAACGTGAGTTAACAAACATTTTTAAAAAGTACAACCGAATTAAGAACCTCGCCATTTTTTAAGTAGGTTAAAATTCAGACAAACAGATTGACTAGACGACGAAATATATGATTATACATGTCACGTGTCACATTTGTGGATCAAGCCACCACGCCGAGGATAAATAATCCACGGTGAAAGTGAAGAGCTTTCTTAAATTAGACTCTTCAATTTAGACCAGTGCTTCCAAACCTTTTTTCGTTCCAGTATCTCTTAATAAAACTTTTATGAGCATCCCATACCGGATAACTTCCATACCTACTCCTAAAAATGTGTCTCGTTTCCCTTAAGGGTCTGTGTATTGTCTATCCTAACTTTGAAATATTATGTAGTACTATTACTAGAGACTTGTGATCTATAGAGAATTACTGTTCTTTCATATACATTACCAAAAATTTACTATTTATTTATTGTTACATTACTATAATATAAACAACAGAGTCTGTCATAAAGACACACTATAGAAGTGTAACTTACGTATCACAGCCAAATTTTTTAATTATAAAAATAGAATAAAAAGCCAACGTCACGTGATGTTTCCAGACGGTCACCCATTCAAGTACTGACCGCGCCCGGCATTATTTAACTTCGTTGATTGGACGAGACGAGTTTTCAACACTCTACCCGACACAGTGTTTACCCCTACTATTTTTCATCACACAAAACGCTTACAGATCAGAAGCCCTCTCATAAGAAGTTTCACTTCAATAATATAATGACTTATAATAATGTTTATATAAGGTAACTGTTTCTACATCTCAGTTTTTCTGCCATTAGCAATAAAATTTCCTACGTAACCCCAATGGGACCCCGCGTACCTACAATGGGATCTCGCTTATCATAGATTTTTTTTTATTTTGCAGTCTTTGGGGTACCATAGCCCGGTGAGGCTGTTAAGACCTTGCTAGGCCAATAGGGTATCCAGTTCGAACAAAATACTTTGGGTTGACACCTTTTTTCTGCTTTTGTTTATTTTATTATTCATGTTGAAAATAGTTTTAAATGAGAGTAACTATTATTATTATTTTACTAAAGTATTATACTTCGGATTTTTAATTGAGATTATTGTCTTTATGGCGGCTTAATTATCATATTTTATAGCCATTTTTAAACTATAATTCACAATGTCTCGCGCCGTACCGCGCCGCCGGGCCGGAGCGACCGTGGCGTACCACAGGTTGAGAATCGCTAATTTAGGCGATCATTCCAGTGTAAACATTCGAAGTGTTTAATATAAATAAGCTTGTAATTTCGAAGCGGATTGGCGACTCTACGTGACGACGCAACCTAATGTTATACCGATACTCCGGATTAAATCAGCAAATTATGTACGTAATTTAAATTTATTATCAGAAATCAAACAGTATATTTCATATTTAAACATAACGTTATATTATATAACCTACCTCCTTTCGTATCTTTATGGATCCTCTCCAAATACAGATTTACAACGGAATGCCTGCAACAAAAAAAACCGATGTAGTAAGAAGATAAATACGTGTAATATGTCGAGTTTACATGTTTAAACGGCAACGGATGTATATATAATCTTCTTTTTGTATATCATAATCAAATTATAGTAGTTTGTCGGTATGTGCGCACCACGCAAAAACTATTGGATAGATTTCGATCAATTATTTTAGTTTTACTCCGTAAATACCACGTTCTTATAAAAAAATGTCATAATATCTTTACTTAATATAAAGTTCTTGAAGTATTAAGAAACTACGATTTTTATAAACGCAACGCGTTCAGCGATGTGTGAAGTGGGGTACGCGATGTGGTGCGTATGAGCAGGAGAGAGGAAGTAAACGGATAACATTGTTTACAAAGACATTATGTAAACAAAACACATTCTTGCTTTCAATTTTTTTAATATTCATCCTCTGTACATTGAATAAATTAAAATAGTAGGTAACGCAGACGAAGTTGCGGGTATCAGCTAATCTTAATATAAGAAAATCTGAAGAGTATTTCTAATATAGTTCACTCAATTAAATATTACGTATACTATACATTACTTAGTTAAATAAACTACACATATGCATAAAATTAAAGTACTTGGTGTTTATCCGCGTTAAACTGCTTAACAGATTTTTACGATACCTTCAAAGGTATATATGACTTTCTAGAGTACACTTTAAGTTAAATATGATTAGGCTTCTCCATGGGGATTAAGCAGTAAAGAGATAACTTAGGATCGGCATACTTTTATGGGTACTTAAGTAAATTATAATTAAAAAATAAACCAACCCACAATTATCAAAATCAGGATAATCGAGATGATATGTGGTTTCCATGAAACAGGAAAACTAGTTCAACGAGACCAAAGTTGCAGGCGCCAAGTAGTTAATAAAAAAAATTAGGTGAACGTACAAAACGGAATCGTGTAACCATTTAATTTCTAATAAATATAGTATATTTTTTGATAAAAATTGTAATTGATTTAACCTGTTCTAAGTTTTTATATCTGTTACCTACATATAGATTACTAGCCGGCACGGCGGACGTTGTCTCGCCCTGATAATAAAAAAAAACCTTGAAGATAGATATATGCTGTCGCTGACTTTTTTGTAGGCATTATCAAGCTCTAAAACTTTTCTTTAGAACTCAATCATATATCTCTCATCGTTAAAGCAGCGTTCGTAAGAAACGTTTTAGTTCAATCAATTTTTCTCCGACTTGCTTTGCAAATCCGACTACCAAAAAAGTATTTTCATTTCTCAGGTTAATATATAGCCTATGACACTCACAAATAACATGGCTTTCTATTGGTAAAAGAATTTTCAAAATCGGTTTATTTGATCCAGAGATTATACCCCCTACAACGTCACAAACTCACAAACTTTACCTGTTTATAATATTAGTATATAAGTATAGATATATTGTGCATTCGTAAATTACCATATCAGTAAAATTATGTACTTTAATAGATGAATTCATTCGATTGAAACAATGTAAAATATGAAAAGATTAAATTGAACTAATGTCATAGAACGCTTGAGTATACGTCATTTTAATTATTTCTGACAATACAAACTTTGTGCATGCAACAATACATCATGTGTATAATGTATATCTATAACTTATGTTATCAATATAATAATAATTATTATTTGTATATATTTTATCTGTTTAGACCAGAATATATTTATTTATGTGTTAGATATAGTTTAAGTGTTAGATAGTTTTTATTTTTATATCTACTGTACTTACAATATATGTAATTTATTTATAGAATAATGCTGGTTAGATGGAAGAAAACGCCTTAAGCCGTTAAGCTCGCCAATTTATTTAACTAAGAATTGCCAAAAAAAACCTTTAATTATTAGTTTCTAAATATTACGGCTTCTGGAAGATTCTAAGATATCCAAACATATAATCATATTATGTTATAGCGATCGACCTTTTTTCCTGATATTTCACAGAAGAGTAAAATCACTAAGTACATAGGGCCCCCTTTTCTTTTTTATTTCTTTTCTTTCCCTTTCTTTTTTTTTTCTTTTTTTTTTTTTTTTTTTTTTTCCCCCCCCCATTTTTAGGTTTTTTTTTTTTTTTATTTTTTTTTTTTTTTTTTTTTCCTCCCCTTTTTTTTATTTTTAATTTTTTTTTTTATTTTGGGTTTTTTTTAATTATATTTTTCTCTAAAGAAGGGACGTTTTTTTTTTATATTATAGGGTTTTTCCATATCGTTTTTCTTATCAAGTTATTTATAAAACAAAATCCTCTGCCGCGTCTGTCTATCTGTCTGTTTGTTCGCTATAAACACAAAAACTACTGATCGAATTTCCATGCGATTTTCACCAATAGATAAAGTGATTCACGTGGAAGGTTTAGGTATATAATTTGTCATGGTTTTTTTTTATTAGGGCGGGATAACCTCCGCCGTGCCCGCTAGTATTATATATGAAAACATAAAGTAAAGGTATATGTTGAAGTATCTTATTATACATATGTATAAGACATACCAGCGGCATAAACATGATACAAGGTTAAATAGTTCTAATTGCAAATGTAATCTGCTCGGACGACCGGAAATAACTATACCGATATCGAACTCACCAAATTTATACATTAAATATACCTAATTCTTAAATTTTAAATTACGAAAGTTTTAATATTTTTCAAACATAATCGTGCCACCAACCAATACAAAATTAGGAAGCTAGTACGAATGAGATGTATCGCCGAGCGAATATATTATCAGAACGCAAATAAAACAGTCAGGCTTTGTATATTGACCTTCTTTATGCTTGATAAACGATTTAATCACTAGACCACGAATATGGTAGGATCGTCTACTTAATATTCGTGAGTATATCGTAAAATCCGACAGAATTTTGCCTAAGTAAATGATAGACAATCCCAATCAGATCAGGGATACCCTATTTTCAATGTATTACACCTATACGAGGCCCATTGCAGGAACACAGGCCTCTTCGCGAAAGAAGATATGTGCATAATAACCACACCAGCTCACGACGTATTGGTGAATTCATACTCCGAAAAATTCACAGTTCTATATTTTCCTACGATGGTAATGGGTATTACAAGAACGTTTCTCAAGTTCAGATTTCCTCATGATGTTTTCCTTCACCGTACATCAATAGTGTTACCAATTTAAATTAGTAAGTATACGCGAATTCCGAAATACCTATACCTATAATTCAAACCTGCGGACATCGGATTGATATTCTACTGGTCAAACACGAACACCACGTCTCTGTAATCTACATAATCTAAATAATAAATAAAATCAATAAATAAAATAATAAATGAAATCTAAATTATATTCAATAATACATATTTAGTTATCTGTTGGGTATTTTAATTATTCAATCTACATTTTCATTAAAGATGAATGCTATGTTGATCAAAATATCGTAGAAAATGATCAATTACCTAGTTTTTTTATAATAAAAATAATTACTGGTGATTATCCTTAACATTTAATAGATCATGAACTTTTTGTAGGTATGTTTCATATGTATATTCTGTTTATGATAATTGAATTGACATTTCTATATTTTATTTACTTTATAACAAAGAGTTGCTAATAATATTTAATGTGTTATTTAAGTTCCGAATTAGCTGATAGATGGCACTAAAGATAATCAAGCTTTGTTTTAATTTGTTACTTCCTTACATTGAAACCAGATGGCAGCACGGTCTCACGCTCATATATACATAATTAATTATATTGTATGTTTTTTTATTATTATTCAATTATATAATATTTTTTATTATTTTTTTTCGAAAATTTTTGGTTGATTTGTTTATAAACTATTTATTGACAAAATCAAAAATATTTAAAAACCGGATGGTACAGAAACGTGACGCCATATTGCCGTAACGGCCTTCCGTTACATTGTCGTCCAATTACTTCCTAGTCACGACTAAAGAAGTTTTACTTCAATAATAAATATAATAGCAGTTAAAGAGGAAAGTAGAGATTATACCAAAAACATAATAAGGAATTGTAATAGTTTTGAAACACGTATTAGGTGATTTCTTCATAACTATTACTCTTGGTAAGAGTTACGCAAAAGTTATTCTACGCAAAAAAGTTATTCTGTCAGAAACAAACGAAGTACCGAGATTCGGACAAGAACGCTTAGGTAAAATCTAAACGAGGAAATAGGTATAAAGTTGGTGTGACCTTTCAAACTGAATAAAATGCTAAGCGACCTTCAAATAGTTTCCTTAATATTCTTTGCAAAACTTGAGCGACTCAATGAGAAGAAACTTGGAATAACAATTAGTTGCCGAAGGAAGAACAATTTAATAGGTGTGCGATGTTTTGTATTATTTAAAAATATAGTTGGACTTTCTATTATCGCTTTTCGATTGCAATATAAATAATTACACGTAAATCTGGGATATAATTAAATTAATTATAGTATGTATATTTAAAAAAAAAAATATATTTTTTATTTTTTATCATTTGCTGTTTATGTTTTACAGATACATACCAACATTATCAACAGACGACCGGTTTAACCATCCGCCTACGTCGTATTCAAGCGTCGACCAACTTACGCTTTTTAATAACTTTTTGTTACTTCACAAACGTTTTCTACAATAAGACGTGTGACAGTACTAATCAAATCCAAGCGGAAGTGCAAAGTAACATTCATCCTAATATTTAATGAAGGGTTTCCGCATAGTAGCGCCTTCATGAATTGAATAATATAAATCTGTATAAAAATCTATTTCGGTAGGTCATCATATGTCAATTAACCATCCCATAGACTATATTGTTATAGATTAGGCAACTAGATGGCGGTGCAGTGGATCAACTTGCATATTTCTATCATAAGGGAGATTACAAGAAGAATTTACAACAAATAATAATGACAGATAATAATATGGAAAACATGCGCGGAGTCGCGGACAGCTTGTACACTACAAATCTTATTCATTTACCAGTACATTAAATTGTGAATAAATGCAACAAATTTATCTATAATAATTCTATTTGTTGGTCCAATATATTAAAAGTTTAATAGTGTTATTCAAATTTATTACGTCTATTAAAGTACAATATTGAACTACAAAAACAAACCACAAATATTGAAATAATATGTATTACAAAAACTGTTACATATTTTACAGATGTTTAATCAAGTGTCAAAATTTTCGTATAATATAAGTACTTTTGACGTCATATTTGCCGGAGCGTAACAATAGGCGTGCCAATTCTTCAATGAGCGGCGCGAGCGCACGACGTGGACGCTGCTGACAAGATGGCGGACGGTGAAAGTGGACTGCTCGGTTAATCTTTATTTCTTTCGTATACTAGGTTGCCAAGACATTTGTAGCCGTAGTATTGATTTTAAATAAGCAATCCTGTTTGGAAATGTGTACAGTTCTACAGTGATTTTTCCGGTACTGAAAGTAACAGATAATTGTTTAAACTCTAAATAGTCACCGATAAATAAGCTACGAGTTAGTTTATGTTATGACAGTGTGAACGCCATCTTTTTTCTATCGAGCTATTTTTTTTATTTTTATAAGAAAAACCTCCCTTATACCCTATAACCCCCATTGGGGTCCCAATTTTTTTTTCTCCCTTTTTTTTGGGGGGGGGGAGGGAGGAGAGGTGAGCTTCCGGCGCTCTCACTGACCGAACGAAACGCAACAGGGCAAGCACATCAACTGCACGCCGATTTTCTGCCGATCGGGTGATATTATTACCCATACTATAGACCCATATTATAGACCCATTCATGCTGAAACCAGTAATAGCTTCAGCGTAGCTCTACCACGTACAAAAATATCGCCCATACAGAAATAAACACACACGTACTACAACTTTTACTAAGCAACGTCTAAGATCTAAAACCCTGTTAGAAACATGTATAAACTTCTTTATTACAAATAAAAATATGATTTATTACATTATTATTATTACAAACTAATGTCTAACCAAACATTTGGTTCAAGTTTTGTACGAATAGAATTCACTCAATTCAGTCTCCTCATTTTTTTTTCTCGAACTGACTACGCTATTGGCCTTGTTAGAGGCCTGTACAGCTTCACCGGTCTACTAAGACGAGCGCTTAAGGCACTCAGCCGATTTTATTTGGGCAACTAGCTCAAGGGTGCACGGCACACCTCGGCTTGGCTGTTGCCTGTATCATGCAACTCGCGATCTATCTTAGCTAACCTTTTTTTTTTTTTTTTTTTTAACGTGGGGAAATCCCTTATGGATACCCACCCTCCCGGGGGAGAGAGTGGGTTATGTCCGACTCGCACGGACTAAAACCCCACGGTGTACCGACAGACCGTTGTGTGGGGGCGGCAAGGGATCGTTCAAGCTAATCAACCTTGTAGAGCCGCCCCCACGGTCCGCCCGGCGGAAGGTGACCGCCGGGCTCCTACCTATAGAGGGACAGACCGGGTACACGCCGGCTGCCCCCCCTCGTCCGCCGGACCTGTGCAATGAGGAGATGGGCCCCCCGGCCCATCCCCTCAGGTCCGGCTACGGTGGCAGGAGGAGTTGGGCAAAGCGCCGCCTCCTCCTGCCAATCCTCCGTTGGCGGAGACGGCCACTCAGCGGGTCCGCCTCGCGGGCCCTCTCCGCCGCCTCCTTCTGCGAGATGACGTCCTCGCAGAAGGAGGACATCGCTCGCCACGCCTGTTCGCTGCCGAGCATGGCCGAGACCACGCTCGGCAGCGACAAGTCAGGTCCTACCGCCGCCGCCAGAATGCGGCGCTGCTCCCCCCACGCAGCACACTCAGACAGAGTGTGCTGCGCGGTATCTTCGTCAGCGCCGCACTCGTGACAGGCGGCGGTTGGCTCCCTGCGCGCGATCCGGTGCAGGTACCACCCGAAACAACCATGTCCGGTGAGTACCTGCACCAGTCGGAACGTCAGGGAGCCCCACTCCCTATCAATCCACTCCCGCAGGACCGGGCGGACGGCGTCTACGGTAAACCGCCCGAACCGCTCGTCCGCCAGGTCCTGCTGCCATCTTTCGACGGCGTCTCTTCTGAGACGCCGTCTCTCCGCCTCTACTTCCCTGGGAGCCGGAGGCTCCCCCCTTCGTTTTCTCGCCGCCGTGAATTGGTACACGGCGGCGAGAACTCCTGCCTCCAGCTCCCAGGGCAGGGAGCCGGCGAGCGTAAAGGCCGCTGCCGAGGACACCGTGCGGTACGCCCGGATCGCCCTCAGTGCCACCGTGCGCTGCGCATTACGCAGCGCGCGCACGTTGGCGGCACCGAGGGCGTCGGCCCACACCGGTGCGCCGTAGGCGGCCATCGCCCGCACGACTCCCATGTAGAGTCGGCGGCACCCGGCGCCCGGCCCCCCTATGTTGGGGAGCAACCGGCCGAGTGCCGCCGCCGCCCCAGCAATTCGCGGTCCGAGCCCCGCAAAGTGGGGCTCGAACCGCCAGCGCCCGTCCAGGGTGAGGCCCAGATATTTCATCTGGGTCCCCACCCTGATCCGGGCGCCCTCCACCACTATGTGGGCCCCTGGTGGTGGCCCTCGCCGAGGCCCATGAAAGAGTAGGGCCTCGGTCTTTTCGAGGGCCACACTGAGGCCCAACCTCCTTATGCGCCTGACCACGAGGGTTGTGGCCATCGTGGCCAGGCGCTCCACCTCCCTCCACTCCCCCCCCCGGGCTACGACTAGGGTGTCATTCGCGTAACATATGAGGCGTGCCCCATATGGGAGCACGCCGCGGAGCACCCAGTCGTAGCCCATGTTCCACAGGAGCGGCCCCAAGGCCGACCCCTGTGGAACCCCCCCGCCTTGTGGCCCGTCGGACCATCCGCCCGTCGCCGTCGACATAGGCGACCTCCCTACCCTCGAGGTACGCCTCCAACACCCGCCGCAGGTATGGGGGCACTCCGAAATATCGGAGCGCCTCCCGTATGACACCATGCGGCAGGGTGTTGAAGGCGTTGGCGATGTCGAGTGACACCGCCAAAACCCTGTCCCCTTGGGAGGTCGCCTCTGTTGACAGCGACTTCAGGAGGCACAGGGCGTCCACTGTGGAACGCCCTGTCCGGAAGCCATATTGCGCGTCCGCCAGATTCGGCCCCACGCCCTCTAGGTGCTGGACGACCCGGGAGGAGATAATCCTCTCCAGCACCTTCCCGGCGTCGCCCAGCAGGACGAGGGGCCGATACGCGGACGCGCAGTCCGGAGGGCGGCCTGCCTTTGCCATGAGGCAGAGCCGCCCAAGCTTCCAGGGCTTCGGGAACTGCCCGACCGAAAGACACCGGTCGAACAGCTCCCGAAGCCACCCCCCTAATTGGCCCAAGGCGAGGCCGAGCACCCGACCCGGGACCCCATCAGGGCCGGGCGCTCTTCGCCGGTTGAGGAGGCGCTCGACAGCCCTCCCCATCTCCTCCTCCGTTATCGGAGGGGGAGGACCGTCGAGCACCTCCTCGACTACCTCCCGAGGCGGAGGCATGGGAGGAGCTGGTAGCATCGGAGGGTCGGGGAACAGTTCTCCCACGACCCTCGCTACCACCTCCGGCCGGAGGGTCTCCGTCGCCGGGGGCGCCCAGGATCGTAACTTCATTCGTACGATCCTGTACGGGCGCCCCCAAGATCCCCCTCCAGCGTCTGGAGCAGCTCCTCCCATGCTGCTTCTTTCGCCCGGCTGATGGCAGCCTGCAGGGTCTTCCTGCACTCCCTATAGCTGCCATACAGCCGGGCCTCCGCCTCCGGGTCCCTATGCCGGCGCCGGCGGCTGCGCCCGAACAGCCGCCGGGCCGCAGAGCAGGCCGCTCGGAGAGCGGCGATCTCCGGCGACCACCAGTACACCGCCCGTTTGTCTGGGCGGTGTACGCTCCGCGGCATCGACGCGTCGTAAACCTCCGTGAGGGCTGCACGGAGGCGGGCTGCGGACGCGTCGACATCAGCCTCTGTGGGGGGGGGCATGGCCCAGGCCTGCACGATGGCCGCCTCTTCCGCTAATTCACGGTTGAGGCGGCTCATCGCCCAACAGGGGAACTTCGCGCCCCTCCGGGGGCGAGTGCCGATTCCGGCTTGGGAGGTGGAGACCTCGAACCTGATATATCGGTGGTCCGATAAGGTCTCCACCTCCTCCAGCACTCTCCACCCCCGGACACGGCGTGCGACGGACGGTGTGGCGAACGAAACGTCCACCACCGACGCCCCGTTCCATCGCACGCACGTGGGGACGCTCCCCTGGTTGAGGAGGGACAGCCCCAACTCGGCTGCCCACTCCTCAACGGCCATGCCCCTCAGGTCCGTGACTGCCGCTCCCCAGGTCCTCGATTTGGCATTTAAATCCCCCATGAGGACCACGGGGAGCGGCGACAGCCGTCTGACAGCTCCCTGCAGGGAGCCGAGGTACGCCTCGAACTCCCGCAGGGGCTTGTTAGGGGAGAAGTACGCCCCCACAATGGCGTACTCTCCCCAGACGGCCGTCACGAACCCGGCCCCTCTTTCTCTTGCCGCCAGGGACGAACCTCGACCCGCCACGATCGCCACGGAGCCGTTCCGATCCCCAGCCCACTGCGGCTGGGAGGGAACGAAGTAGGGCTCCGTGGCGACCGCGAGCCCGATACCCCACTCCGCCACTGACTGCACGAGGAGATCCTGTGCAGCGGCGGAGTGGTTGAGGTTCGCCTGGAGGAAGTTGCAAATGGTGTGATCCATTACTGGTCCATTGCAACTTCCTCCTGCCTGGCGGCCACCACCCTTGGGCTACCTCCCACTATGGGGAGGTCCCTACCCTTGGTGGTGGGGGGCCTGCCGGCGCGGCTCCCCATCACATGCCCCGAGGGCCTTCCCGCGTCCGCGCATACGGCGCAGCGGGCCACCTCCGCCTTGCATTGGGCCGTTTTGTGGCCCGCCGCGCCGCAGCGGTAGCACCCGTCCCCCCTGTTGGACGAGGAGGGGCACATGGGGCGGGTGTGCCCTAAGCCCATGCACTTATAACAGCGCATGGGCTTCTCGTCCAGCAGCTGGACGCGTACCACGCTCCACCCGATTAGGAGCTTGCCCGCCTGGACAAGCTCCCGGGCTGCGGTCGCAGGAAGGGTCACGTGGACCGCTCCGAGGCCCCCCCAATTTCTTTTAATTTCGCCGACCTTCAGGTCAGCCATCTTGCACCCGGCCTTCGCCGCCACGACCGACTCGATCTCATCGGCGGACACCGAATCGTCCAGGCCGACGATTCGGATGTCCGCCTTTTTGGTCGGGACGACGACCGTGGCGACGTTGGCCAGCGCTGCTTCGAGCTTCCGGACCAGTTCAGCGGCCTTCTCCTTTGTCTGTCCCGGGAGCTCGATTTTTCGGGCACCCGTGGCCGTATGCCGTACCCGGACCTCCTGCACTCCCATGTCCGGCAGGGCCACGGTTTCCCGCGCCTTCACCAGGACCTCTCTATAGCCGATTCCCCTCTCGGCTGCGGCACCCTGTAACGTTACAATGACCGCAGCCGACTGGGGGACGGACGGTAGTTTCGGCCCTGGTGGTTTAGCCGGCGGCTTTGGAGGCGCCTTCGGGGGCGCCGCGACGGCCGCTACTGTCTTGGGCGGGGCAGGCTTCTTCTTCCTGCCCACCACGGTTGCCCACCCCGTCTCAGATGGCACCGCCGCAGGGGCCGGAAGGTCGGCCCAATTGAGCCCTAGCGGAGCAGCTGCAGGGGCCGGAGGCACCTTCGCAGCCGGCGCGGTCTTCGCCACGCTGGCCGCTCCTCCCTTCTTTTTGTCCGCCGCCAGAGGGGGGCGGACTGGAGCCTCTGGAGGGAGGCGACTCGCCAGACTCTCCAGACGTGCGTTCAGCATGTTGCTGAACGACGTCTGGAGGGAGCGCTCGAGGCGAGACACAGCCCCGGCGAGGGCCTCCTCCCACTGGTGTGCGGGAGGCTCCGTCGACGCCATTGCGGGAGCAGGAGGCGGGGGCATCTGCCTTCTGGCGTTGGCCTCCTGCTTCCACGCCAGAGTCTCCGCCTTGAGGTCTTCGACCTGGCGGCGGAGGTTCTTGACGTCCCTCTGGAGCTTCCGCGTCTCCTGAGACTCCGTGCGGTCTGCAAGGGCCTCCACCACCTCCCGTAGGGACTTCGCCGCTTCCTTCAGGACCTTGATGCAAGGCCCCGACAGGTTTTTAGACTTTTTGACGGTCTCCAAGATGGCCGTCACCTTCACTCCCGCCAGAGCCTTCAACGTAAAGGCGTCCAAGTCCTCTACGTCGATAGGCTCTGCCTCGGAACTCGCCGCTGATCCCGCCTTGGAGGCGGCCTTGGAGCCGGCCTTGGATCCGGCAGTCGGAGTAGCAATCGAGCCTGTAGTCGAGGCCTCTGACTCCGCCCCGCTCAAACTCCCGGCCAAGGCCCGGTCAAATGACCCGTCAGCCTCCCCCATTATGCCGCGACCACCGCCGACGTTGCGGCTGATCCGCCTTGCGGTTCCCCGCTGAAATTTTGTTGTCTTAGGAGCCTTCCGCTCCTCCACCTCTGTGTCGGAATCCACCGACACACTCACCCGCTTCTGCGTAATTCGTTTCGCGCTCATGGTTCGCTGGAGACCCCGAGATCATCCAGCAAGCCAAGAGCAAGAAAGCCAAGTCCAGTCAGCGCGCCAGGTCGTCAAAATGCAAGAATCAGTCCGAAATACAAAGCCAAGTCAAAAGAAACGAAGAATCAAACGCCAAAGTCAAAAAAAACAAGCCAAGTCGGGTGTAAAAAGTAGTCATAAAATCCGTAAGCACGAAGTTAAGCTAAACTATTCATACAGATATCAGTTATTGAAACATACATGTGTACCAGGCATGCGTGTCTCGATAACTCTTATGTGTATTTTGTGTCGGAAAATTTCTGAACTATTTCAGTTCGATAAGGGAAAAAAAACAAAACCCTTCCACTTTTTATGTGTAAGCGTGTGAGCGTGCTGAGTTTCCTCATTCAAAACGTTCCATACTATATAGATACTAGCGGACCGGGCGGACGTTGTCCTGCCTTGAAAACAAAAAAATCCTAAAAGTCGACCGCAGCGCCACCTACCGGGTCCAATTGTGAATCTAAACCATTCTCGGATCCACTCGAACACGCACACAAAATTTCATCAAAATCGGTCCAGTCGTTTAGGAGGAGTTCAGTCACATACACACGCACACAAGAAATATATATATTAAGATTCCGTAAATGATTTTAAATTACTAATAATATTTTTGTTCAGCTCTCCATCAGGAAAATTTATTTGTTAATGGTTATATACTGGTTATTACAATTTTGATATATTCAGTTAAGAGGAAGCGATATCAATTTTAAAATAAGTAGTAATGTATAAATTTAACGTACCACAAACTGTGTGAAGCGATAAAAAACAGTATAATCTTAGTTCTTATATTATTACATTGTGAACTGTCAAATCGTGACACTAGAAACTGTACGTCTGGTTCTACATATTCTCTACGACAGTCAAACAGATCGTGTTTAATTAAGTCTAATATTATACTGGCAAAAGCTTTGTTAAACCTGGCTTTTTCCCCGATACAAATACATTGTATGCTTCTAACAGCTTAACAGAACACTATTTACGAATAACTTTTCTCTTGTTCAATTCATCTACACCCTAAAAACCAATAAAATTTACAATATTCATATTCAAGACTGTTAAGAGCCGGCAAATATAATTTCAACAAAGCATAACAATAGAATAAGAACCACCAGTTTAAACAAGCGTTAAACCCCAGCAGCGGCTCAAGCCTAAGTCCGTTCCCTCAACCCTTGAGTACACTGCTCGCGCGATACACTGGCACAAAATCTTACATCACTGCGACAACTTTACACATATCACCTCCACACACGTGCACCTATGCACACTTACACAAGAAAGTGGAAGGGTTTTATTTTTTCCCCTTATCAAACTGAAATAGTTTAGAAAATTATCCGATACGAAATATATATAAGAGTTGTTGAGATATGTATGCTTGGTACACATATGTTTCAACAACTCATATATGTATGAATAGTTAGCTTAGCTTAGGTTAGCTCTCCGTGCGAGTCGGACATAACCCACTCTCTCCCCCGGGAGGGTGGTGTATCCAGTAGGATTTCCCCATGTAAAAAAAAAAAAAAAAAAGATAGGTCGCGAATTGCATGTATCAGGCACCATCCCAAGCCGAGGTGTGCCGTGCAGCCTTGAACTAGTTGTCAAATAAAATCGGCTGAGTGCCTTAATACTTAATACTACAATGTAAAGTAACGTAACGTAAAGTAGTAAAAATAAAATATGTAATAGTTAAGTACAAACACAACTTACATGCAAAACGAGTTTTAACTAGACTAACAAAATTAATGACAGCAAAAAAATGTGCAGACCGAGAGACTACAGAAAAAGAGAGAGAAAAAAACTTTTATAAACCTGTAAACGTTCTAGTGTTTAACTTTTAACTTGTATTAAGATGGATAATCTTGATTTTCCGTAATTTAAGCGTTCATAATTTCACCTTTATTTATTTTAAAGTACGTTCTGTACGAAGATTAAATACAATTTCACTTTGCTCAAAAGGAACGTTTTGAACCGCCGTGTTAAACATCGATTATTGAAAGTAAAATTAAATTTTAAATTCCTGTTTCTGATTGGCAATCAAGAGCATTAGCTCCGCAATTTACTTTCAACGCATCCGGAAGTTGCAAGTTTTAAACTGTATTACCCACATATATACTGGAATATGATAGAGCATGAAATTCTCTTCCGGTATGCTATGCCGTTACATCACGATTCGAATAATAAGTGAAGTCGGAGTGAACTGAATATTACAAGAATAGTTATTTTTATTGAATATTCTAAACACACGACTGATAACGATTATTTTAATCTTCTATACATATAATAAAAATGAAGTGTCTGTATGTAAATCAAAATAAATATTTTTTACCGATTGGGTACGAAAGTATACACGCTACTGATAACAAAAATGCAATTTTTAAAATTTTTGTCGGTCTGTTTGTCTGTTTGTTCCGGCTAATCTCCGAAACGGCTGGACCGATTTTGACGGGAATTGCACTGGCAGATAGAAAAAATTACAGCGGGTTACTTAGGGTACTTTAAATTAGACTAGCTGTTAACCGTGGCTTTGTCTGCGATGCTATCTTCTAAACAGTTGGACCGATTTCCACGAAATTTTCACTAGCAGATAGCCGATCTTATAAAAAGTAATTAAAGCAATTTTAATTTATACTAGCTGTTAACCGTGGCTTCGCCTGCAACGTAGTCTCCAAAACGGTTAGACTGATCTTCACAAAACTTTCACTGGCAGATAGCTGACCCTATAAAAAGTAATTCCAGTAATTTTAATTTATACTAGCTGTTAACCGTGGCTTCGCCCACAGTGCTATCTCCAAAACGGTTTGACCGATCTTCACGAGACTTTCACTGACAGATAGCTGATCTTATAAAAAGTAATTTAGGTAATTTTAATTTATATTAGCTGTTAAGCGTGGCCTCGCCCGCAGTACTATCTCCAAAACGGTTCAACCGTTTTTTACGGGACTTTCACTGGTAGATAGCGAGCCTTATAAAAAGTAATTGAAGTTATTCTATTTTAGACTAGCTATTACCCGCGACTTATCTGCATAAATTTAGCAAAATTTCAAGTCATTCTTTATTTTTAATAAGAGAAATAATTATCAGCTTATTGTTTACAATTCGACATTATAATTATTAATAACTTTAATGATATAGAGATCTTCCTAATGGGATCTTAAGATTATAAACGTATTACGTAAAGAGTTCCATAATCCAATTTCTTGCGGAACAGACAAGCGGTTATTTTTTATATAGTCACAGAATCTTAATTATAATGGCAATGTATATTAAATGGAATATAAATCTTTATAATAATATTTTAAGTTATTGTTTCATTAGTTCCTTATACAGTGTAAGTGAGCACTGAGGTAGTTATATTGTGGGTTAAGGTTCCAAATATGTTGCTGATGACAAACCTCACGTGGCACGCTGTTAGTATTTTATATATCTAATGTACACGTTACATGTTACTGTAAGTGGCGTGCATGTCGTACTTACAATTGCTTTTAAAGAGCATTTCTATAATTGTACATAGTCTCACAATTTTATAATTCTTTAATACGATTTAAAAAATCGCGTGCGGATCTGCGAGTACAGCTAGTTTATAATATAATTCCCACTAATGTTGCAGATAAAATAAACACAACACAAACTAACCTGCACATTAACTATATCTGTAGTATCAAGCTATTATCTCGATAATTTTTTAAAAGGATTTATAACAGAAATGTTTATAGATTAAAATCATATCTCTACAATAAAGAACTTGTAGTAAATAATGAAGTAATACATTTATATGCATGCACTTATTAACAATAATAAGATATTGTAGCTAGTGGATACGCATTTTTTGAGCCTAACTTTATACAATTTTTCTATCCGTTAAACGTCATTCTAACAAATTGGTGGCTCCCTTATTGAAACTATCCAGGGAATTTTGATTGCAACTTAAAATGCATGTTACTAGTTATTATTTTTTTTTTAATGTACACAACAACTAAATCTTAATGCCGTCAATATTGCATGATAAACGGTCAATTGATGTATGGATTAGTGGATCTCTTACAAAAATTGCACATCGTTTCATCAGTAATAGAGTGGTACTAAACTGGAACCGATTGTCTAATGAAATAGTATCTGCTAATTCAGTACATTTTTTTTTAAAACCAACTCGACATTTGGCTCCAAACAAATAAACTAACTTCAATAAGTGGACATTTATAGTGTTTTTTTTTTAATTCTTTATTTTTATTTTATGTTAGTGTTAAATAATCCAAAATTATCGACACTGTGAAATATCGACATATCAGCCATTATGCTGCTCGTTAATCAACAAATAAATTAATTAATTAAAATTATAAATTCCCATTACCTATCCAGTTCCTTAAGTATAGCTAGCACCAGACACCATAAACGACAAGGGCTTTTATCAACTCCCTAAAGCAATTTCCTAATGTCAGACATGATTCTCTAAATCAATAAAACGGTAGACTTTACTATAAACAGCAATAATAATTAAGTTAGGAACCTAATGGAAGCACGGAAGCGGCAAAGTGAACAAGCAAAATGTAAGCGATATCGACAACCTTTATTAATCGAATCTCTTCACTTTAATTTATTGTGACAACCAAATTACGAGTATGTGTTGTATATAGACCTTTACTTGGGTCTACCTCAGTCATATAATTTCTACAATTTTAATACTTATAAAAACCTGACGTAAATGAAGAAATAAATAAATTCAATAAACATTTGTAATTAAGTTATCAAACACCAATGCCTATGGAAATTATAGTAATTGTAAATCAGTGAAATATTTTTTTATTACTACCGTTTCGCAGGTGATAAATAAAAACCTGATTTATTTATATTTTAAGCTTATAATCACATTATGGCAGAACTAATTTCTTGCCGCTAACGTCCGGTTTTAGTAATGATACAAATTCATCGGTGTTATTTTCTCAACTCCCTGTCAGGATCATGTGGTTGGTAACACTCATTGACATAACAATCTCAGTCCCCAGAATTAGAACCTTAACTGTACAGAGTTCGGAGATTTGCAACTCTGTTTATTTAACGGCATGCTAACATGGCCGTTTTGACGTTTATCCGCTCATTAAGTTTCGTATAAATTAATAACTACGTTTAAAGGAAAAAATTACTGTACTTTATTGTCTAGTGATGTTTCAGTTAGTTCAAATTACACTTTCGATAAATTTTAGGACAACAAATATTTTGAAACACTGATTTATAAATTATTTATATACGTAACTACTACTATATCTAACTATATAATATGGGTCAGCGAAGAAATCTTTTCATGTTTTCACTAAGAAAAAAGGAAGAGCGCCGTTTGAGAGCATCCTTAATGGATTATAATTATTAGTTTATTATTTACAGCACAACTCGGCATTTATATTTTTTAAACAACAAAATCATATATTTATCCTTACTAATTTTATAAATGCGAAAGTAACTCTGTCTGTCTGTATGTCGCGCTTTCACGCCAAAACTATTGAACCGATTTAAATGAAATTTGGTACACAGATAGTCTAGATCCTGAGAAAGGACATAGAAAATAAGATAGAGAATAAAGACATAGACTTTTTAAATGAAATATAAGGTTCCGCTCCAATTTAAAAAAATCTTTCAATGTTAGATAGTTCATTTATCGAGGAAAGCTATATCATCATGCTAAGACCAATAGGAGCGGAGCACCAATGGAGAATATTTCAAAATGGTTTTCTTTTTCCTTTTGAGAGCTTCCGCTGCGTGTTAGTTAGCCCAAAGTCATTATTCCACGCGGACGAAATCGCGAGCAGAAGCTAGTATCCTATATGTTTATATATACAGGATTGCTGGCCAGTACAACTACCAACTCCGGCAAAGTCGCGTCAATGCTTAATGTAGATAATGCAAAACAAAGCAGCATTTGCTTATATTATTACCAAAATAAATCGAAATTTCGCGTCACTATTTAAATATGTCAAAATGACAATCACAGCGCGTCACTATTATAAAGGACTTTATGCCCGTTTGTTGTGTAATTTATAATTAACTAGCTTATGCCCGCGACTTCGTCCGCATGGAATAGTTAATTTGGGCTAACGCAAACACGCAGCGGAAGCTCTCAAAAAGAATGGTAAATCCCGATTTTGAAACATTCTTCAATGGTGCTCCGCTCCCATTGGCTTTAGCGTGATGATATACAGCTTAAAGGCTTCTACGATAATTGAGCTATCTAACACTGAAAGAATTTTAGATTAGTAGTTCCTGATATTAGCGCGTCCAAGCAAACAAACAAACCCTTCAGCTTTATAATAGTAGTATAGATTACCATATTCTTCTCTCGCACTTAACTCGAGCCGTCATTCAAATTACAATAACTTTTGATAGAGTGGACCGATTTTAATGAAATAAAAACTAAGTTACTCTCGAAGATATGATTTTCTTGGTGAGATTTTTTTATAAATCCAGTACTTTAGCAGTAATGCGTGTTCATACAAACAAACAGACAGACAGACATTTCTAAAAATGATTGAAATGTATTCTATCACTTATTCCTAGACACCTGCAACAATTTTTTTCTCGAAAATCGTAAAAGTACAGACACGTTAAATTTACATTCTTATTTATTTATAGGTATAGATTTTCCGAAACAATACATTTCTAAAGTAAAATGTAAAATGACTGATATATTTGTACAGCCGTATGATCAAATTACGATTAAATCGTGTGATATTTTTAAAATGAAATATAATAAAAGTACTATAAATCAGATGTAGTGTCGGTCCACGCGATGAATTATTATGAATCATGGACGCTTGTAAGGCAATCTTAGTACATTACTGTAACCTTGTCGTTTTACTTGTGAGGATGTGGCGTCATCGACCCAATAGCTCTGCGCAGTACGCTGTTCCTTCTCGCGTGTTGTTAACGTGTTATGCTCACAACAATAATATTTCGATATATACTATACATATAATAAGAATGTAAATCTAACGTGTCTGTACTTTTTCGATTTTCGTGAAAAAAATTGTTGCAGGTGTCTAGAGTTAAGTAATAGAATACATTTCAATCATTTTTAGAAATGTCTGTCTATCTGTTTGTATGAATACGCATCACTGCTAAAGTACTGGATTTATAAAAAAACCTTCACCAAGAAAATCATATCTTCGAGAGTAACTTAGTTTTTATTTCATTAAAATCGGTCCACTCTATCAAAAGTAATTGTAATTTGAATGACGGCTCGAGTTAAGTGCGAGAGTAGAATATGGTAATCTATACTACTATTATAAAGCTGAAGGGTTTGTTTGTTTGCTTGAACGCGCTAATATCAGGAACTACTAATCTGGTTTGACAAATTCTTTCAGTGTTAGATAGCTCAATTATCGTAGAAGCCTTTAAGCTGTATATCATCACGCTAAAGCCAATGGGAGCGGAGCACCATTGAAGAATGTTTCAAAATCGGGATTTTCCATTATTTTTGAGAGCTTCCGCTTCGTGTTAGCGTTAGCCCAAATTAACTATTCCACGCGGACGAAGTCGCGGGCATAAGCTAGTTAATTATAAATTACACAACAAACGGGCATAAAGTCCTTTATAATAGTGACGCGCTGTGATTGTCATTTTGACATATTTAAATAGTGACGCGAAATGTCGATTTATTTTGGTAAAAATATAAGCAAATGCTGCTTTGTTTTGCATTATCTACATTAAGCATTGACGCGACTTTGCCGGAGTTGGTAGTTGTACTGGCCAGCAATCCTGTATATATAAACATATAGGATACTAGCTTCTGCTCGCGATTTCGTCCGCGTGGAATAATGACTTTGGGCTAACTAACACGCAGCGGAAGCTCTCAAAAGGAAAAAAAAACCATTTTGAAATATTCTCCATTGGTGCTCCGCTCCTATTGGTCTTAGCATGATGATATAGCTTTCCTCGATAAATGAGCTATCTAACATTAAAAGATTTTTTTTAAATTGGAGCGGAACCTTATATTTCATTTAAAAAGTGTATGTCTTTATTCTCTATCTTATTTTCTATGTCCTTTCTCAGGATCTAGACTATCTGTGTACCAAATTTCATTTAAATCGGTTCAATAGTTTTGGAGTGAAAGTGCGACATACAGACAGACAGAGTTACTTTCGCATTTATAAAATTAGTAAGGATAAATATATGATTTTGTTGTTTAAAAAATATAAATGCCGAGTTGTGTTGTAAATAATAAACTAATAATTATAATCCATTAAGGATGCTCTCAAACGGCGCTCTTCCTTTTTTCTTAGTGAAAACATGAAAAGATTTGTTCGCTGACCCATATTATATAGTTAGATATAGTAGTAGTTATAAGTTAGTAGTTGTTAGTAGTAGTAGTAGTAGTAGTAGTTAGTAGTTATAAATCAGTGTTTCAAAATATTTGTTGTCCTAAAATTTATCGAAAGTATAATTTGAACTAACTGAAACATCACTAGACAATAAAGTACAGTAATTTTTTCCTTTAAACGTAGTTATTAATTTATACGAAACTTAATGAGCGGATAAACGTCAAAACGGCCATGTTAGCATGCCGTTAAATAAACAGAGTTGCAAATCTCCGAACTCTGTACACTTAAGGTTCTAATTCTGGGGACTGAGATTGTTATGTCAATGAGTGTTACCAACCACATGATCCTGACAGGGAGTTGAGAAAATAACACCGATAAATTTGTATCATTACTAAAACCGGACGTTAGCGGCAAGAAATTAGTTCTGCCATTATGTGATTATAAGCTTAAAATATAAATAAATCAGGTTTTTATTTATCAGCTGCGAAACGGTAGTGATAAAAAAATATTTCACTGATTTACAATTACTATAATTTCCATAGGCATTGGTGTTTGATAACTTAATTACAAATGTTTATTGAATTTATTTATTTCTTCATTTACGTCAGGTTTTTATAAGTATTAAAATTGTAGAAATTAACGTGTCTGTACTTTTTCGATTTTCGTGAAAAAAATTGTTGCAGGTGTCTAGAGTTAAGTAATAGAATACATTTCAATCATTTTTAGAAATGTCTGTCTATCTGTTTGTATGAATACGCATCACTGCTAAAGTACTGGGTTCTCAATAAACCTCACCAATAATGTTTATTTGAACTACAAAGAATAGAAATCAACATCGTGTTATCATCGATGGTTTAAACTCAAGCAAAGCGTAAACCCAATCTGAAGTTCTCTCCGTAGAGTCATGATGAAAAACTAAGAGTATATATTGTCAAGAAAGAGGACTACAACTATCAGTAAAAGTTGCAGCTGAAGTGTCATTTACAAGTCTTAAATAACTAATCATTTTATTTTATCAGTACATAAAATTTAATTTTGTTTTCACATCTAAGGCTATTCGGATATAATTTTTTAATTTACGATTGATATATAACTACTTTACTAACTCGTACATTAACGGCACTTCAGCAGGCATAACCATTCAAATGTAAGAATCTTTTTTTTTTGAATATTAGTCTTACTACTAATACTATGCTAATATTATAAAGAGGTAAAGTTTGTGACGTTTTAGGGGGTCCTATTTGAACTACTTACTGCTACTTACTACTACTACTGGTCCGATTTGCAAACATTCTTTCAGTGTTATATAGCTCATTTATCGAGGAAGGTTATAGGCTATATATCATCACGCTAAGACCAATAGGAGCTGAGCACCAATGAAGAATGTTTAAAAATCGGGGTTTTTTTCCTCTTGTGAGCTTCCGCTGCGTGTTGGCGTTAGCCCAAAGTAACTATTCCACGCGGACGAAGTCGCGGGCAGAGGCTAGTATATAGATAAATGGTAATTGTATTACCGGTAAAACACGATATCAGGTGGAACTCGTTTGCCTAAGTCGAACCATTAAAGTCAAAGTGTATTTGGATCGAATAGTTCAAACCAGTTATGCAAAGAGAACACTTCGACACACTGTAATGCTGGTTGTACACTATACACTCGCCGTGACGTCTCGAGACAGTCCTAGAGCAAGTATGTACATGCTGCTCTCGTCCCGTCTCTCGCGTCTCGCTACCTTTCGGTCGCGTATCGGTTTTTTGCGCTCAAATCAAAGGGTCTACTAGTTAACTCTCGCGAGAAAAGCGAGAACGAGCATATATATACACACTTGTCTACTTAGTTACACACTGACCTTGTGTGAGGTATCGTGTTTCGATACGTGGTCTAACGCGTTTGAGACACGACCGACACAAGGTAAGTAATGTATCCACGATAGTTGAATTCACATAAGTAATCACGTTGATATCTCAGTTACCACGAATTTATATAAAAAAAATCGAGTGTAAGTTCACATGCGGTTGAAGTGAAACTTAGTATTCTGATAAATTTTTATAATAATAAGATGAATACACTATGGAAGTGGTAAACATTAGTTTTCGGCATTATTTTGTGATATATTAACTATGCTATATATAACACAATACAGAATAATCTTTAAAAGCGCGCGATAGTCACTATGAACCAACATAAAATAATGTGATATAGATTTCAGTGGTTTTCTTTCTCTCTTCCTTTCTTTCTATATATTTTGAGTACATTACGAATATACCATCTCTTTCTCTCACAGCCTAAAACCTATATATATTTATAACTATCTCTTTTTCGTTTTATAAAATCCAATTCAGACCCGGCCTAAGGAAGTTTCATTTAAAAAAAACATGTTCTATATGGTATATAGAAGAAGAATATTTATTTTATTTTAGGTTTATTATACCTAATAGTAGGAAGATTAGCATAAAGTAGCATTTTGCAGCAGCAATTTCCAGATTTAGTTTTTTTTATCATAGGAGGCAAACGGACAGGTGGATCATCTGATGTTAAGTGATCACCACCGTCCATAGACACTTGCAATACCAGGGGAGTCGCAAGTGCGTTGCCAACCTGTCTTGGGAGAGAGGGGGAGTAAGAGAATGGGGAAGGGGAGGGGAGGTGGGCCTCCGGCGCTCTCACTGACCGAAAGAAACGCAACAATGCAAGCACTGTTACTTCACGTCGGTTTTCTGTGAGAGGGTGATACTACTCCGGGCGAGCCGGCCCATTCGAGCTGTAACCATTAATAGCTTCAGCGTATCTCTACCACCTACTACCATTAATAGCTTCAGCCTAGCTCTACCACCTACTTAATTAATCTTTATATATAAATTTCTTCTGTACGTGTGTATGTCACTGAACTCCTCTTGAACTTGATGACGTTTTCAGGTATCGAAAAATGCCACAATGACTGAAGACCCGTCTTTTTAACCAATGTGTCCTGCCCATAATGACCTATGGTGCCGAAACATGGACTCTCACATTGGAAACTATGCACAAAAGAAAGGTTGTAACAGCGTGTCATGGAGTGATAAATTAAAAAACACGGATATCCAAAATAACACGAAAGCACAGGACATCAGTGTATGTATTACTCAACTGAAATGGCGTTGGGCAGGCCATTTGGCTAGATGTGGTGATGATAGATGGAGTATGTTCTCGACTGAGTGGTGGTCGACAGAGGGCAGGCGAAGTGTGGGAAGAATGGCAGCATGGGTCGACGACATCGTAAATCTTGTGGGGAAAAACATGGAAAAGGATGGCGTAAAAAGGAGGAGGCTTATGCCCTGCAGTGGGTCGAGAAGAGCTGTACATGGTGAAGATGATGTTGAATTTTCACCTTGCACCTTGCAACCAAGCTCCTTGGCAGGTACGATACACAGTGTCTGTAGTTCACCTGATGCACCGAATGTGTATATGATGAGTTCTTCTCTAGAGACTCTCGCTCAAGACTCTCGAAGAGTGTGCAGAGCGAGCATAAGTTCACGCAAATCGAGTGAGTATAACGAGCGTGTTCGAACAGCGGCCGGTGAGCGGAGAACTTGATTTGAACGATTAACTTTGTCTGAGCCCTTGAGATTGCTTATCAAGATAAACTGATAACGCTTAGCTATAGGGACTATTAAGCATCATAATAAAATTGTACTATTTAATTTGTCGGGCGAATTTTACATTTACTTGTTTTCAAATCGATATAGCAGCTATTGCGTAATGATCAGAGTTACGTTTACGTTACATAAACTTAGATACTCTTGGAATTTTCTTACCGCGACATACTGGTATCGTCTGGGTTACAGCAGTCGATGCGATTTGGCTACGTAGTTCGACTTAGGTAAAATTCGTTTAGTCAAAAATCAGGATTTGACGGAAACTTAACGGGAGTGTAATTAATTTGTATTATTTTTCACAATAAATATTTTCATATACACAGCTGAATCAGTATTCGCCGGAAAATCTTGTGTTTAAATTCAAAGGTGACGTTATATCAGTACATATTGTAAAACAAAGTCCTCTGCCACGTCTATTAGTCTGCCTGTCTGTATGTTCGCGATAAACTTCAAAACGACTGAACGGATTTTCATGCGGTTTTCACCAGTAGATAAAGTTATTTATGAGGATGGTTTAGGTATATAATATATCAATGTTTTTTTATCAGGACGGGACAAAGTCCGCCGTGCCCGCTAGTTATTAATAAAACTTAAGTATCTGACGAACAATATTTTAATTTTGTTTTAAAAGTTTTAAGATTAACAGTGATTCGTTCAGGATATCACTGTACATATAATTGATTGGAATAAAATTATTATAAGCAGTTGAAGTCAAAAGAGAAGTGATAATTACAGGAAAGTTTGCCGTAGGAGTAAGATGCGACAATCGCGTAAAAATATAAGTAAAACCTTTACGTTAATTGTCAATAACATGCCTTTTCTATGTATGAAAGCTTTCAATATAAAGATTTTTTACCAGGTAACGAATGTAGTGTTTAAAAATATATTTTCTCACACCCATGTATTTCTAAAAGTTACATAAGAATCAATGAAAAAGTGGGCACCAAGTTGACGATAATTGTCTAATAATATCAATTTCAATGATGCACGATCAAAACAAGGTTAATCATTTCGTTAAATATTATATAACAATTAGTAGTAAAATTAACTTTTAGCTATTACAAATATCACCTAAATAATTGATCTTGTATTTTCCTACAAAATTATATGTATCAAAAATAAAAACATGGAAGTACAGAATCGAAAGAAAATAAGTCAAAAAATTATTATACGAACCTGAAATTGGTAAATATTTATCCTTAAACTGTCGCCAAGTAAAAATAGTATCTATATATAAAAAAAATCTGTGCAGCTATATTTAGACCGGTCAAAAAGTTTGTCCAGGACTGTATTTGCACCCCAACAAAGCTATTTCATATTATGACAGATTCAATTTTAAAATATAAAAACGATGTGTAGAAGCTGTTATACTATTTGGCTACCAAACGCGCCTTGTTCCCACTGGGCATAGTAGAAATAAGTGACTGGCATTCTATTTAACCTTTCCGACCTCTTTCTTCACAATAGATTACGAAAATTCAACTAGTAAATTAGATCAGTATAAAACAATGTTACCTAATTTTACTTAATATTGAATATATTGAGATTGTAAATCGAATCTATAAAAATAGTGCGATAACCCAACGACCTTTCGTCGTATAGGGCGATAAGTGCGCGGACATCGAGACAAAGTCGAGGCCGTTAACCCCCGCCTATCAGCTGACGACATATTTCACGCCATATTTCGGTCGTTCACTACCTAGAAGAAAGTTTATATTTATTTTCTTGATTACAAATGAACAATAGTCGTATTAATTACTGTAAAATAAACAAATACAAGAGCCTTTTATATCTAGCTTCTCTTTCAGTAACAATGTGCATACAGAATTATTTTCATTTTGCGCTTACTTACTAATTATGACACATTTAAAAAAGTAAAACAATAGTGTGCAAGAAACCTCTCAATGAAAGGTAAAAGCCTCCTCCAGAGATGACCAGTATTCTCTATTTTCTGCCGTTCGCAGCCAATGAGTACCTGCTATTTTTATAATTACTGTATCTATACATATAATAAGAACGTAAATCTAACATGTCTGCACTTTTTAGATTTTTATGTAAAAAAATATTGCAGGTGTCTTGTAATAAATGTTTAAAATACACGTTTCTTTGAACACGCATCATTGGTAAAGTAAGTCAAAATCATAAAGCATATGCTCGAGTAACATTTAGTCTTGGTTTCATTAAAATCGGTTCACTCTATCAAAAGTTATTGTAATTTTAATGACGACGCGACTTAAGTACTAGAGAAAAGTAAACAAGTAAATGGACTTCATATATTCAGATGATTTTATTAGTCACTATTTTTTTACATTAGGTTCCACGCGCAAGGAGTCGCAGGCACAGCTAGTCGTCAATAAATACCCATTTTAAATGTTAACTAATGTTAACTATGATGTGTCTAATTTAAAACCTATATCTAAAACCTATTACGAAATAATTAGTCACTAACAATAAATAAATATCGGTATTTCGACAAAAGAATGTTTAAAAATATGTAAATATGAAATCATAACATTAAAAAGCATTATATTTTAATTTCCAAAATGAATATCAATATATTTAATTAATTTTAATAGTAAGTTGTATAATAAAATTTTATGGCTGTGTCAATAATTTCAGATAAGAGAATAATAATAGAATTATGTATATCTCCGCATAATAAACACATATAAACACAGAAGTACGAGAAGAGTACGGGTCTTCGCGCTATTCATTTTGATATAATTTGCCAATAGATGGCGTTGTCGAACATCAACTTCTATAACATTCACCCGATCGCCATGAAAATTGTAATGTGTACAAACTTGGACCCCGAGTTTGTCTACACAATTATAATACAACTATTTATTATAGCAAATAATAATAGCAATAAAAAATAACAAATGAAATGAATTTGTAAAACTACGAGCACTGCTACTAATAACATATAAATTAACACAAGTTCTTATTTTTGATTGAATGAGAAGACAGTTTAGCATCTAATAATATTTTTTTATTCATTATTTATTTGATAAAAGTCAATTTGGTAAAAGTCGAATTCGCCCGCATTGAGTTTACCATTTATGTGGGATACGCACGTTACTGGACAGTGTTTCTTTGCGCGGATTTCCAATTTTTTTTTGTCCAAAATAAAATTAACTTTATAACCTCAGCTATTTGCCAATAAAAGTCCCGTCAAAATCGGTCCAAATGTTTCGGAGATTCGCCGGAAGAGACAGACATAAAAACACTTAAAATATTTATTTTTTGTTATAAATACCGCATATACATTTATTTAGTAAAAAGATGTTATTTAATTTATTATTTACGTGTATAGATGTATTTCTGTCTTCAGTCCATAGTCTATTCATATTTATAGTCATATTTTCTATGCGCATTCTTAATGAATATTAAAAATTACAATAATAATGTCAACGAATAAATTGTTCAATATTTCGGACCTTTTAGGATAGGTGTACATAGTTATACGCTGCAATGAACTGTAAGACTATTTCTTCTTTTAAACGATAAACAAAAAAAAAAACAAATTAAATCGCGAACATCAAAATGCAAGCGTGAATCACAAAAGCTTCCGGCTGAAAACGTTATTCTGGGTGTTTGACCTGTTTATTTGGAAACATTCCTCGAAATCTGTTATACGATTAATGAACGTACCATGATCTTCGGGACACCTAATATTTCACAAGCCGATTGACGGATTCCCAACCATTAATCATGAGAGCAGTTCTCACTTATTATTTTCAATGAATTCTTTTTCTCCACTTATTTTTCATATAGTGTTCTAATGCAGGTTTTTAGGTATATGTCGCAAATATCACGACCTACTCTGCGGCCAGCATGTTCGCCCCCACACTCACGCCGCCTATCGCATCATTCTAATAAATTATATTGTCGAATTAGGATTATCGCGCGATTAGAATTGACATTTAAACTTCAAAGCGAAGATGTATAAATAAAGGAATAAAAGCAAACACGTTTAATAGAAATCCATGGAAAGACATAGATTCATTAAACGAAATTATTACCACGTATAGTGTTCACCAATCATTTTGACCGTTCTAAATATGGACGCGTAGAACACATATTTAGGTATAAATATGTACATCGAGATAACTTACGATAAATGAATGCCAATTTTAGATTCTTATTATAACATTTATTATAACTTTGTTTTGTGTTAAACTTTTGCCAGTATTCTATTTATATGCCCAAACTTAAGGCTACATTCCGAGCGGCCAAAAAGACTAACCAGGACTGTACTTTGTTTTGGCTAGTGCATTAAAATAATCGATATTAGATTAGCCATCAACTTGAAGTTCAAATTCTGAAGCACATCTCACATAAGTATGTTTGAGGAAACTGCATGAAAGTCGGTCTTCCTCAAAGCTTAACGTGTTTGCCATTTTAGACCATAGCGTATTTTACCATAAGGTGCGATTGTAAAGAATAATAGTAAACAATAACACTGTTTTCAATAAAATACGAAAGGCACCTGCAATGTTGTCTATAAAACTTATAAACAATTCTCCTAAGTCTAGCGTAGTGATCTTAACCCGGAGTGTCCTTTATTCACAATGGAAAGCCTAAGTCTCTTTGTTAGGTTATACGGTAGAAATTTTCTTAATTAATCCTCCGATAAACAGATTGTATAGAATCGTGAGAGATCAACTGTCTGGTGGCCCAATGTTCGCTGGTGATGTCGAAATTTCTCAAGTGGGCACACTCGTAGCGCACGATTTGAAAACCAGTCCTCGTGGGCCTTGAAGTACTTGGACAGTTGCCACGCCCATTAGAAGCGCTGGAGAGCATTTTAAATCGAATCGTTTGGCCAAAACGACATCCCAATTAGAAATTTATTACTTAAGAAATTCTATTGTTTATTATTCGTGTTTCATTATGTAGTTTCGCATAAAATAAATGTCTTCCAGACCTTCGGTAGATTGAGGAGATATACATTAACGTAGCACGTAGCTATTTCCGCATACGTAACCACATTTATAAAGATAATCGCATCGCTAACATGCTAAACCGCTAACACAGTAAAGAATTCTATATTTTTAGGTCACCTTAGTCCGATCGGAGCAGTTGCTTTCAGTTTATCACATCGCTACACTGGTTAATACGAAAAGTTATGTAGAAAATTTGCATTTTTTTTGAAGATACTCAACAAGAACATCCGCCAGCAGGCGTCGACCGCGGAGTCGACTAACGGTACATACAATCCGAACCACGTTCAGTTCGCCGTCGCCGCGATCGAGAAAATTAATTATTGTACATTGCGTTTTTAGCAAATAGATTTTATAACAAGCAAAACACCTCAATCCGGTTTCTGTCCACGTATGCGATGCCTGTCAACGTAGGAGTCTCGGCATTTACCTCTCGAGAATCGGAGGGACGACGCCAACTCAGGCACGACGTAGCGCGACCAGCCAGTCCCACTTCACTGCCACATAAACCACATCAATCCAAATCCGACCAAGTTTCGATAAAGCAATCGTCTTTAATTTCCACGAATCCCTGAGGGTTTTAAGCCCTTACAAAAGGAACACGCGAATTAAAAGACGGATAGATTCACGCACCAAACGACGATACGTCCACATACGGACGCAGCTCGAGGTGGACTGGCGGAATAAGTAGGTATCCCTGAGCGGGTGCAGGGGGAACGAGGTCTACTCAGCGTTAGCAACTTGAAGTGGACTGACTATCGTACCAGAGGCGTAAAATTATCGTACATGGATCGAAATTATCGTATTTTTTAGGATAATGTCTATTATAGATAAATTAATCATATAAATTGTAATATTGATATGCATGCAAGTACTTTATAGTTTATCTTTTTTAAACCACCGCTGTCAAATGAACAAAACACTGAAACCCAAATAACAATCACTCCGAGTGTGTAATCAAAATTTTGCTGCTCTAGAAAATTACTTCTTTCTTCACTTAATTTGAATAATTCCGTTTGTCAGAGCGAATACAGACATATAATCATAATAATATAACGAAATAACTGCCAACTTTTCTATACAAAATATACGATACATATGAAGTGTGAACATAATCGAAATATCGAAACATCGAACTTGTATTCTCTTGTTCGCATTGGTAGATGCTATACTAACCAATAAGAAAGCGTGTACAGCAGGCGCTGGATAAAGTTACAGTATCGGCAGTGGTGAAACTTAGTAGAGCGGATCGTAAGGACCAATAGGAATAAAGAACTTGTATTTCCCGGTATTTTCCCAAGATTTTATTGGACAAAATAAAATCATGCTACTGCGATTTAGACTATCAACGCATGAGTGAAATAATATAAATTCTCAAATTTTGCATCATGATAGAAATTATCGTACAATCTGCGTACGATAATAATATGCTATCGTACATCGTACGTAGGCACAAAATTATCGTATGTGTACGATAATTATCGTACGGTTCCGAACGCTGGGTCTACTCTCGTTTGTTCTCAATACTAGTGCCGTCGCAGTCACGTCCGAGTTGAGAACACGAAAAAAGCCGATGAGCTACGAAATTGGCCGATGAGTATCCACTAATCCCGCTATCATCGCACACCACCACGCCATTGTCGTGGTCGACAAGTTCATAAAAGACCAAGAAACATCATGTTACTTTGTAAAAAAAATAATAAAGAAGCTTCTTTTATCACACAGTTTCTGGTACATGAAGTAGCGCTAATGGAGTTCTTCTGTACTCTGCACTTTTAATTCACTAAAGTAAACACCAATTATTTTAAATTACACATTACTTGTTGATCTCTGATATGTTACTAAGCAATGACTTGCGATATATATTTTGATGGGAGTTTAATAAACCATCGTATTTTGCAAGTAAGAATCCAAGATAACATTGTTTACTTTGTTACAAAATTATTTTATCTTTAATATTCATTGTAGAGGACTCTTAAATGCCGAAACGGTTAATTAGTACCATCATCACGTCTTTCTTATTGACATCGATTAGGGATGGACCATATATGTCGGTGAATCGTAAAATATGGATGTTTACTATTATTAGCGTATTGAACATTGGTTATTACTGATTCTTAAAATGTAAAGATGCATTTTTTGGATATGTACGTTATTTCGACCCATAGTTAATTGTTTAGTACAGGTATAAATAAATAATAATATGTTAGCAACAACGATAATCTGATAGGTTTTTTAAAAATAAATTTAATATAATAAATCTTGATTACCAACGTTTTTGTTAACGACATAGGCATGCTCTACGTTCGAAATCTAGGTGAAATTACATTCAATAAATCTATATATGTATGTATATTTGCTGTTATTTATCTCATGAAACGGTGTATCGATGGTTCCACACGAGCGAAACCACCAGCAAAATCTAGTTAGAAAAGAATTCCGTTATGTCGCAATTTTACGCGCAACAAAAACTTAAACTCCGAGGGAATTTCTCCGCACGCCGCTGTTTTACTTTTTGCGCTGTTCACGGTTGAATCGCATTCCGTGATATTGCGAGGAAACCTGCCGTTCGTTTATGTTAGAATGAGATACGTATAGATAATTGTAGTCTTTGCTGTTTCTTTGTAACAGGTTTAATACAGTATGAGAGGTGGTAAATGGTAATGCATCCAATCCATTCGTTCGACTTTTCTCGTTGTATTCGCTGTTCGCAGCACTTTCTGATGCCATTGTTCGAGCGGGGTGCACGTGGGAACGTGTCGTTTTTATATCATTGTCACATTCTTAATTTATGAGTAATCATAACATTTTTATGCTATTTAGGTACTACGTAATGACGTTTATTGCTTATAAAAAGTAAGTAACAAAGATTGAAAACACGTTAAAAAAATACTAAGACAATTTATATTTTTTATTAAAATTACAAAAATAATTCGGTGTGAATCAATGTCTAACATTGGCTTGTTAAATTTATAACACATAGATATACATACATCGCTTCAGCATTTTATTAATGTTTCCTGATTTTTTATCTATTACAAATAAGCTCCTTCTATGCATACTTACTTCCACGTACAATGAAATACTTTTACGGTTATGTAAGCGTAAATCGAGTTGATTGAATTGAAATACTAGTACAATGTCGTAGGTACATTGTATACATTTACGAATTACATGTATACTCGTACATTAGCGATTATAGAACTCGTAGTATCCACATTTATAGCTTGTTTAGACGTGATGGAAAACGCGCGGTTTCAATTCGCTAATATGTATGTCAATTGTGTTGAAATTCAGTGGTTATGTCAGGACCTTTAATTGAATTTCATCGATATAATACTAAAAGCTACATGATATTAAGGATACCAATTAGTGATACCAATTTTTTGTAACTTATGTTCACCATATCTGCGTATCTTCTACTAGCGGGCCCGGCAGACCGTGTCCCGCCCTGATTATGGAAAAATCCATGACAAATTATATACTAAAACGTTCCTCACCAATCACTCTACCAACCAGTGAACCGCATGAAAATCCGTTCGGTAGTTTTTGAGTTTATCGCGAACAGACAGACAGACGCGGTCGGGGACTTTGTTTTATACTATGTAATGATAATGATAATGATCTATACATATAATAAGAGTGTAAAATCTAACGTATCTGTGCTTTTTAGATTTTGGCGAAAAAAATTGTTACAGGTATCTAGGAATAAGTAATAAAATACATTTCAATCATTTTTAGAAATATCTGTCTGTCCGTTTGTATTAACACAAACCACTGCTAAAATACTGCGTTCACGACAAAACCTCACCAAGAAAATCATAAAGCATATCCTCGAGTAATATTATTCTTTGTTTCATTAATATCGGTTCGCTCTATCAAAAGTTATTGTAATGACGGCGCGACTTAAATACGAGAGGAAAGTAGATAAGTAAATTTACTTAATACATTCAGATGACTTTATTAATCGCTGTTGTTTTACATAACGTTTCACGCGGACGAAGTCGCGGGCGCAGCTAGTGTTCTATAAGAATAATCATAATTATGAATGGCTTTTGGTACAAAGCTTTTGGTGAACGTTACCTGGAACCCTTGGGTTTTGTATAAAATTTTCGAAGGTAAACAGTTCATGCATTAGGTATTGGTGTCCTCAGAAACGCAAAAGACCCTACATTTGCTACTTTTACCATAAGTCGAAACCGACCCTGACTTGAGGCGGTTTAGGTCGATGAAAACTTAGTCATCACCCATATAGTAATGCTGCGAGTACCGCCAAGGTTAACTAAAGCTAATTACAAATGAAATGTAACTAAATATTTATGAAATAGTTTTCTCATAAATTCTAAATTAATGGCAACACTCACTAGAAACAATATGAAAACTAATGGGTAATAAAACTCAATTTGCAAGAAAATAATTTATTCATACACGTGACTATTGCAACTGTTCTTAACCGTAGTTAAAGTCAGTCCTCTTCTAGATTTCTTTACGGGCGGGCTGATTTCTGACGGGCCTTTAGAGCTTCATCACGCTTTGGGGTGAAAGCGGAATATACTCAGCTGAAATAGGAACTAGTACAAATGTGTTAAAGTGGCCGAAGTGGCTGTCACCTTGAATGTAACGCGAATCTTTCAAAGCAAAACTAGCTAGGATAATAAATACACATATGAGTTAGCGAGACATAAATGTGTATCTGCAATTTTATCAGTCGCACTATGCCTCGCTTATCAGTTAAAAACGAGGAATCGAAGTTTTCTAGAGTTACTTACCTATTAATTTATACCCATTAATACCTTTCAAAGAAGGGAGACGTTTCGAATATGCTATTTTTAGGACTTGTTTACGCTACTGCATCGATAAGGTTTCAACTTGTTTTGTGAATTATTGCGTCACAGAAATGCTATTTACACTTGATTTATTTTTCGTTTATTTTTCTGTATAGATCATTTATATAATTAGCTTCCAGTTTTTAAGACTGATAATCTAACTTTAATCAACTTGAACTTGTATAGAAGCATGAAATTTTGCATAGGACTTCCTGAATAACGTAAGCGAACAAGCGCTAACAGAGGATTTTCACATAGAGGATAAAAAATAGGTGAGACTTGAGATATTGCGCGGATAGTAAATATATAAATATAGGTAAAAGTATCTTTACACGCGTATTGTGTCACCAAGGAAGCGTTCATTACATTTATTATCTAGATATATCTTTAACTAAAACGTGTCATTCAATGCATTGCGAACTCGATCGGCCAAGGCCATAGCTCGCAAACCGCTGTGATATCACATTTCTATTACCGTCATGGTGTCTTTATGCTGTTTAAAGCCTTAAGTGTAATTGATCTTCATTTAATATACGATTAACTGTAATTACAATTATTTAATCAATATTTCTTGAGTATAATAAGCGATAAAATATGTTAGTACGACATATTATATATTTTATGCTACGTGCTGCGTATATCGCCACGAAGATTTGTCTATGGAAGCGATAAATGCAGGTGGGAAAGACATTATCGTCATGCGTTAGGAACTATCGGATTGCATGACGATTGATGCAACACGATAGCTGGTCCAGCGGTTTTTACGCACAGCAGGTCAATTACGACTTATTAGAAGGACACCCGTATGTAGGATTTCTACGCCTTTATCGGAATAACTTTTGACATTCGGAATTTTTGGCGGGATCTTGGAATGCCATGTAGTGGTCTTTGTATTTTATCCATAATATTGTTATTTGGCTCTATATTGTGTAATGTTGGTGGTGCTTTACGTAATATAGTTTGGTTATTGTGCACAAGTGAAGTGGATCGGAAATAATACCACGGAGCATGGATTCTGATTTGCCACAAAATCTCCCAGAAAAGTTCTAACAAGATGGCCGCCATATATCACCACCACAATATCGTTACTCACTTGACAATGGCAGTAATAGTCTACTAGAAAACTGGTTGCCAAAAACAAAATAGAAGAACTTTTGACATTAATTTTAACATTACAAATAGTCAACGTTTCGTCACCCCGATATTGGAATAGTTTCATATGACACGATCGTTACCATCTGATTTGAAGTACGACTACTTTATTTTTGTGTTTTATGTGTAATATAAATACTATGCAATTTCCTTTATTTTTTATAAATTTAGATTTGGCAATTTTTGTTATTATTTTACTTACGTGCAATATTCTGTCACCAAATACACATCATATACACATATAATCCAAAGCTCCTGTATTATTTTTGACGATTTCGGATTTAAGGATTTCCTTAAAGCAGGTAGGTAGCACTTTGCAATGTAATATCGTAGATATTTTTACTAAGTTATTTAATGGGGGCTATACAGTAATGATAATATCAAATATAATTATAGACTACTATAAAACAAATAAAACACTTATGTGAGTTCTGATGTAAGAAGTTATACTATTTAGATTAAAAAAGTTGTAATTAAGAAAAACTATATATTCAGTACACAGAATCAAGTAAGATACCAAAAAGAAGTATAATAAACTATATGTCAATTAATAACGTAATAATATATAGGTACCTTCAGCCAGACAGACTACAGATATACAGACACAAACAGTTAATTTCTGATCTATAGACCCACTTTAATAAGTTTATATAATACTAGCCGACCCGTGCCCACTTCGTTGGGTGGTAATAGGCATTATCAAGCTACAACTTTTCTCTAGAACTCAATGATATATATCTCATAATTAAGGCAGCGTTCGTAAGAAACGTTTTCGTTCGACCATTTTTCTCCGACTCCCCAGATATTACCCCCTACAACCTCACAAACTTTACCTCTTTATAATATTAATATAGATTATAGATAATATAATTAGTTAATAGCTTCTGCCCGCGACTTTGCACGCGTGGAATAGTTATTTTGGGCTAAGACGCAGCGGAAGCTCTCAAAAGGAAAAAATACCCCGATTTTAAAACATTTTTCATTGTTGCTCCGCTCCTATTGGTCTTAGCGCGATGATATATAGCTTATGACACTCACAAATAACGTGGCTTTCTATTGGTAAAAGAATTTTAGAATCGGTTTAGTAGTTCCTGAGATTACCCCCTACAATGTCACAAACTCACAAACTTTACTTCTTTATAATATTAGTATATATATTATAGCCCCTGCCCACGACTTCGTCTGCGTAGTAATAGTTACTACTCTGGGCTAACGCTGACATACAGCAGAAGCTCTCAAAAAGAAAAAAACATCTCGATTTTGAAACATTTTTCATCTGTGCTCCGCTCCTATTGGCCTTAGCGTGATGATATATAGCTTATAACCATTTTCGATGAATGAGCTATATAACACTGAAAAAATTATTCAATTCGGACCAGTAGTTCTTGAGATTACCCCTTACAACGCTACAACGTCACAAACTCACAAACTTTACCTCTTTAAAATATTAGTATATAGATTATAGCCCCTGCCCGCGACTTCGTCCGCGTAGTAATAGTTACTACTCTGGGCTAACGCTGACACACAGCAGAAGCTTTCAAAAAGAAAAAAAAAACATCTCGATTTTGAAACATTTTTCATCTGTGCTCCGCTCCTATTGGCCTTAGCGTGATGATATATAGTCTATAACCATTCTCGATGAATGAGCTATATAACACTGAAAGAATTATTCAAATCGGACCAGTAGTTCCTGAGATTACCCCTTACAACACCACAACGTCACAACGTCACAAACTCACAAACCCACAAACTCACAACGTCACAAACTTTACCTCTTTATAATATTAGTATAGATAAAAAAACCTTTTTTATCACGAATACTCACAATAAATGACCATTCAAAACCATATATAATTTAAAATCTCACACAAATATATATATACGTGTATATAACTATGTATGAATATATTTTTTTATCTCCACTGATATAACACAGGTTTTGTAGTACCTTGAATATTCTCACGAAAATTTGTCAGACGATTACCAACTTCATGGTGTCGCTCTTAGGTGTCGTTGTGCGAGCGCATCGTTAAAATTCATTTTTATTATTTTTCCCAAGCGCACCAAAGGAAATGTAATTTCAGAAGGCTTTCTTCAAAATAACAGTTTTAAGCTCTTTTGCCAATATCAATACTTATATTATAAAGATTTAGGTATGTTTGTAGGATAGATAGATAGATGACAGATCTTGGTACAGCACCCGGCGTTTGACTTGGCACGTATGGGAGAAAAGTGAAACGTTCGTCTAAGATCGGTTTACTTCGGTTATGCAAAGCGTTATCTCTATCGCGCAGCGCAATGAATGTGGTAGACAAAGATAACGCTTCAACCTGAAAAAAGTAAAGCCAAAGTTAGGCGACTATCACAATTTTCTCTCCGACCTGCTAAATCAAAAGCCGGGTACAGTAAGTATTTTTTAATAAAAAAAATATTTAATAAATTTTAATAAAGAGCTATTTTATTCTATAGCGCTGTAGATTTTTTATTATTAAGTATCATAATACAGTGGAACCTGGTTAATTGGGATCTCAAGGGACCAACAATGTTCTATCATTTATTGAGGGTATCCATTAATCCAGTTTTCCAATTAGGCAGGTATAAAATTATAGTTGTCTCATTTACAGAGGCTCCTGCTTATAGAGGTCGAAATGTACGGCTATTCCATTTATGATACGCTCCCTACACAGTTCATCACACGACTTTCCACAATCATAATCTGATAGATGTTTTAATTTTTCAGATAATGATAACGTTTTATATTTACGTTTGGGCATTTTGTATACGTTTACTCCCTTGTTTTTAGGTCAAAACCTGAGATAGTACTGACAAACAAAGCGTGTGGAAAGACATTCTAATGTTTGTAAATAAAAGTGTCAAAACCTGTCCCAACTCGATTAATTTGTCTCATTTATAGAAGGAATTGAGTTAGAGAGTCCCAATTATAAAGGTAAACATCGAATAAATCCTAGAAATCAGATCTCATATAACCAGGTCCGAAAAGTCCCATTAATTGAGGTAATTCAATGAAAAAGTACCGGGACCTCATTGCAACTCTCAATAATAGAGGTTTCTTATCTTATCCAGGTCCCATTTAACCTAGATTCACAGTATTATTAAGCATACTAAGCTGATGACAGTAACTAAGGTTGACAAAATACTGTATAGTGTGTATTTTGTCGCATGACGATCACCAAGGTTACTCCCGTATCACGAGTTTAGCTTAATGCAATTCTCAGCGTGGCCTCGTACGTCACACACACATATATCAAACGATACATACAGGAAATCCGATACCGAAGTGACGTGGTTATACTATTTTTTGCATTGTTTAAAAAGATACGGCCGTTGACCTAAAAACCACGAACTTGACGCTGTGTCGCGTAGTCGGATATGCGAGCGACGCGACGCACCGGGGGCCTATTCCGTGAAACTTACAATTACGAATTCTTGGCCAATTTTGATATCAGGTTTACACTTCGCAATATAATTCAAGTGTAAATCAACGAATGGCATCACCCAAATTTTCAATGAGGTCGTCAACGCAAAAATGGCTTTGATATTAAATTTTATGACATTTATATTTAGGTAACTATTCTTGCCCGTAGCTCCACACCCGTTTGAACCCATTTTTGGAAATCCGTAATTGCGTTATAAAAACAATATTATTTAGAGTTTCTTTGTAATACACATAGTAATCTTCATTGTGATTAGTTTAACCGTTGAAACTCAGCGGTGTTATTACAAAAAAGTTAAATACGTATTGAATACTTTCTTTAAAAAAGTTTCGAATGAAATGCACCGGGGTCGCTGAATGTTCGCCATCTTGCTCTTTCGTCTCGCTTTGGTTACGTTAGGTTAGACTTGCGAAAAAGGATAACGCGAACTTGCCTCGGGCGAGCGCGGTGCATTTAATTTGAAACCTTTTTAAACCAAGTATTTAACTTTTTTGTAATAACACCGAATGTGTTATAGCGCTATCTAGTGGCGAGATGTAGTAAAGAATTAGCAAGAAAACCTTGAAAATTACCATAAAAAAGCCTTTGCTATACCAACTCTCATGGTAACTGGCCAAATGCTTTTGGGATTTATTAATCTCATACGCCTTAAAATTTACTTATATGCAAATGGATACACTTGAATTAGAAACTAGTTATGCCCGCGACTCCGTCCGCATGGAACCTAAGATAAGAAAACAGTGAATAAAAAAAATCATCTGAATGTATTAAGTCCACATTGTTCATACAAACATACAGACAGACAGGCATTTCTAAAAATGATTGAAATGTATTTTATTACTTATTCTAAGACACCTACAAAAAATTTTTTTTACAAAAGTTTGAAAAGTATAGACACGTTTGTTTTACATTCTTATTATGTCATTTTCTTATTGGTCATTATCTATATAAATCTTTGAAATTATTAACAGTGGTGGCGCCGTTGCGTTGTTGACGCCACCGAAGGACGGGGGTTTCTATGCTAATTTAAGTGGACTGTATATGCGGGGGTGCTATATTTGATATTCAACTATTGCGATCAGCTACGAAGAGGGAGACAAGGGTAGGAAGGAAACTTGGCACATACCTCGCGATGCTGCAGTTTCCACGTGGCTAGCCGGCTAGGTGATTCTCGTTGCTCTCCACTGGGTTTTCTTCCACACAACACTTATTGTTTATAATGTATGTCGGCATGCAATATATGCGAAGCGATGCGTTTATTTTTCACTCGACCAGGCGAAAATTCAAACTATTTGCATGCGGCGAGATACGACAAAAAAGGACGCGGCGCGGGCAACAACAATAGTAGTAGTAGTGGTGGCGGCGCGACCGACGCGCGCGGCGTGGCGCGGAAACAACACTAATAGTAGTAGTGGTGGCGGCGCGTCTTACGCGCGCGGCGCGGCGCGGAAAAAACAACAATACTAGTAGTAGTAGTGGAGGCGCGTCCGACGCGCACTACCGAATATAAGCAAGTGCCATAGGAAAGGGTAATTGGGCGGGCCTGGAAAGTGGCGCGATCTGATCACAATAATGCGGGAATTTCAAATATATATAAAGCGGCGCAACCAAACAGTAATAATCGAAGTTATGAAGAAGTATGAGCCTTTCCTCTTTTCTGCTGACGTGCTGAATTTACTTATTGTTCTAATTACTTTTGGTGATTAACAAGTCAATACAGTAAAATTACTATGTACTCTATATTTGTACAGTCAGTTTTCAGTAAGGATGGCCGTGATTTGAAAGAATAAAATATTATCAGTGTTATTATATTGTTTATGATTTTACCTTGATTTTTTACCAGTTACAAACTACATGTTCTGATGCGATAAAATATTTTACCAATATTATTTGCCTAGAAACAATAACCAAAGGTATTTTTTACATAATTTACATAAATAAAGCGTGTACGGGCTTGTTAGTGAACTTGATGCTTATTGGGCTTAAAAAATGGACTGTTTTTTTTTCGAACTGACTATGCTATTGGCCTTATAAGGCCTTTACAGCTTCACCGGACTACTAAGGCGAGCGCTTAAGGCACTCAGCCGATTTTATTTAGGCAACTAGCCCAAGGGTGCACGGCTCACCTCGGCTTGGGCTGTTGCTGATATCCCGGATCTGACCTAGCTAAACTATTCTAAGCTATTCATACATATATTCGTTTGTGACTCATTGAAATTGCATGATTCACAAACGTTTACATGTATATCTGATGTGAAACGAACTAAACTACTCGATTCAGTTCGATTATGGGAAAAAAATAAAACCCTTCCATTATGTGTGTAATGTGTGCACGTATGTGAGGTGATCTCATGGTGTGCAAGTAATGTGGGTGAGTCACTGTATCGCGATAGTAATAGCTCGAGGGCTCCAACCGGGGACGACCTAGGCTCGAGATGTTACCAGAAGAGACGCGACGTGTGTGCGGGATCGAATGAGGCGCCCTCCTTCACGGCGGCATGACGGAGAGACTCGCGAGCGTGGGCGCAAACACGCATGTTAATAGAGATCGGATCGAAAAATGGACTGATAGGAAGTACATAGTTTATACTTGTTAATACTTCAGGTTGTGATCCGGAAGCAAAGGAATTCTTTTCAAAGTTTCCACCCATCAAAAAGCATGTTTAACAGCCGTTCAAACCTATTTTATGTTACAATGGTTTACAAACAGATTTTGCGATTGTTCTTATCTCGCGATAATCTCGCTTCACTTGACACGACAAGGCCGTTATACCACCGACAGAGCAAAAAATTTATAGACGTTCAACTAAAAGTCCTGTTTTATAACAAGTTGCGTTAAAATGATCTATTTCACGAATAAATTATTCGCTTCCTAATTGATACTACATACGTGATTATATAGTATTATATAGTTGTCCCGCCCTGGTTATAAAACAATCCTTGACAAATTATATACTAATAATCCTTATACATATATCCCTATACATATCCCTTTATGCACTGGTGAAAACTGCATGAAGATCCGTTCTGTAGTTTTTGAGTTCGCGAACAGACAGACAGACAGACGCGGTAGAGGACTTTGTTTTATACTATGTAATGATATTTTTTAAACTTATTAGTGAAATTGTTTATATATTTTATACACAGTGTTTCAATGTTAGAAATACTATTAAATTCTTTACTGAAAATAAATATTCATTGCCATTGGCGTCGTGTCGCCTCTCAAGGTTAACGACAAGATATACTTAGGTATACATATAGATAAACTCATATCGATTCTATCGTAAAGATTTACGTAGGGGACGATTTATTTGACGCTGTAATTATCTCGATTTCGGTTTACAATTGCTTTGTCATGGATTGTTTAACAATATATCAATAACCTAAATGCCTTAACACTAGAAAGTTATGATTTAACACGTAGTCTGAGTGTTTATTCTATTGTACGTCATTGAAGATTACTTTTATAAGAAGTATGATGAAGGAAAACGTAATAAAATTATAACTAAGGTGACCATTCATCTTCTTTTAAATGAGGTAATTCCCTTTTCCGTATATATCAAGGTGTTCCTGAAGAAAAATTAAATATGCAGGATTTAAGTGTTAAAAAAAATATTCTCCTATTTTCTTAAAAGCTTATTATTTTATTGTGTCAGTATTACTCAGTGTAGTAGTAATAATTAAGTGGATAATCTTTTTTTTTTTTTTTTTTTTTTAACGTGGGGAAATCCCTTATGGATACCCACCCTCCCGGGGGAGAGAGTGGGTTATGTCCGAGTCGCACGGACTAAAACCCCACGGTGTACCGACAGACCGTTCTTGGGGGCGGCAAGGGATCGTTCAAGCTAATCAACCTTGTAGAGCCGCCCCCACGTCCGCCCGCGGAAGGGACCGCCGGGCCCTACCTATAGAGGGACAGACCGGGTACACGCCGGCTGCCCCCCCTCGTCCGCCGGACCTGTGCAATGAGGAGATGGGCCCCCCGGCCCATCCCCTCGGGTCCGGCTACGGTGGCAGGAGGAGTTGGGCAAAGCGCCGCCTCCTCCTGCCAATCCTCCGTTGGCGGAGACGGCCACTCAGAGGGTCTGCCTCGCGGGCCCTCTCCGCCGCCTCCTTCTGTGAGATGACCTCCTCGCAGAAGGAGGCCATCGCTCGCCAAGCCTGTTCGCTGCCGAGCATGGCCGAAACCACGCTCGGCAGCGATAAGTCCGGTCCTACCGCCGCCGCCAGAATGCGGCGCTGCTCTCCCCACGCAGCACACTCAGACAGAGTGTGCTGCGCGGATCTTCGTCAGCGCCGCACTCGTGGCAGGCGGCGGTCGGCTCCCTGCGCGCAATCTGGTGCAGGTACCACCCGAAACAACCGTGTCCGGTGAGTACCTGCACCAGTCGGAACGTCAGGGAGCCCCACTCCCTACCAATCCACTCCCGCAGGACCGGGCGGACGGCGTCTACGGTAAACCGCCCGAACCGCTCGTCCGCCAGGTCCTGCTTCCATCTTTCGACGGCGTCTCCCCAGAGACGCCGTCTCTCCACCTCTACCTCCCTGGGAGCCGGAGGCTCCCCCCTTCGCTTCCTCGCCGCCGTGTACGAACTCCTGCCTCCAGCTCCCAGGGTAGGGAGCCGGCGAGCGTGAAGGCCGCCGCTGAGGACACCGTCCGGTACGCCCGGATCGCCCTCAGTGCCACCGTGCGCTGCGCATTGCGGAGCGCGCGCACGTTGGCGGCACCGAGGGCGTCGGCCCAGACCGGTGCCCCGTAGGCGGCCATCGCCCGCACGACTCCCATGTAGAGTCGGCGGCCCCCCGCGCCCGGCCCCCCGATATTAGGGAGCAATCGGCCGAGTGCCGCCGCCGCCCCAGCAATTCGCAGTCCGAGCCCCGCAAAGTGGGGCTCGAACCGCCAGCGCCCGTCCAGGGTGAGGCCCAGATATTTCATCTGGGTCCCCACCCTGATCCGGGCGCCCTCCACCACTATTGGGCCCCTGGTGGTGGCCCTCGCCGAGGCCCATGAAAAGTAGGGCCTCGGTCTTTTCGAGGGCCACCCTGAGGCCCAACCTCCTTATGCGCCTGACCACGAGGGTTGTGGCCATCGTGGCCAGGCGCTCCACCTCCGTCCACTCCCCCCCCCGGGCTACGACTAGGGTGTCATCCGCGTAACATATGACGCGTGCCCCAAATGGGAGCACGCCGCGGAGCACCCAGTCGTAGCCCATGTTCCACAGGAGCGGCCCCAAAGCCGACCCCTGTGGAACCCCCCGCCTTGTGGCCCGCTTGACCATACGGCCGTCGCCGTCGACGTAGGCGACCTCCCTACCCTCGAGGTACGCCTCCAACACCCGCCGCAGGTACGGGGGCACTCCGAAATATCGGAGCGCCTGCCTTATGACCCCGTGCGGCAGGGTGTTGAAGGCGTTGGCGATGTCGAGTGACACCGCCAAAACCCTGTCCCCCTGGGAGGTCGCCTCTGCCGACAGCGACTTCAGGAGGCACAGGGCGTCCACTGTCGAACGCCCTGTCCGGAAGCCATACTGCGCGTCCGCCAGATTCGGCCCCACGCCCTCTAGGTGCTGGACGACCCGGGAGGAGAAATCCTCTCCAGCACCTTCCCGCGTCGTCCAGCAGACGAGGGGCCGATACGCGGACGCGCAGTCCGGAGGGCGGCCTGCCTTTGCCATGAGGCAGAGCCGCCCAAGCTTCCAGGGCTTCGGGAACTGCCCGACCGAAAGACACCGGTCGAACAGCTCCCGAAGCCACCCCCCTAATTGCCCAAGGCGATGCCGAGCACCCGACCCGGGACCCCATCAGGGCCGGGCGCTCTTCGCCGGTTGAGGAGGCGCTCGACAGCCCTCCTCATCTCCTCCTCCGTTATCGGAGGGGAGGACCGTCGAGCACCTCCTCGACTACCTCCCGAGGCAGAGGCATGGGAGGAGCTGGAGCATCGGAGGGTCGGGGAACAGTTCTCCCACGACCCTCGCCACCACCTCCGGCCGGAGGGTCTCCGTCACCGGGGGCGCCCAGGATTGTAACTTCATTCGTACGATCCTGTACGGCCGCCCCCAAGGATCCCCCTCCAGCGTCTGGAGCAGCTCCTCCCATGCTGCTTCTTTCGCCCGGCTATGGCAGCCTGCGGGTCTTCCTGCACTCCCTATAGCTGCCATACAGCCGGGCCTCCGCCTCCGGGTCCCTATGCCGGCGCCGGCGGCTGCGCCCGAACAGCCGCCGGGCCGCGGAGCAGGCCGCTCGGAGATCGGCGATCTCCGGCGTCCACCAGTACACCGCCCGTTTGTCTGGGTGGTGTACGCTCCGCGGCATCGACGCGTCGCAAACCTCCGTGAGGGCCGCACGGAGGCGGGCTGCGGACGCGCGACATCAGCCCCTGTGGGGGGGGGCATGGCCCAGGCCTGGACGATGGCCGCCTCTTCCGCTAATTCACGGTTGAGGCGGCCCATCGCCCAACAGGGGAACTTCGCGCCCCTCCGGGGGCGGGTGCCAATTCCGGCTTGGGAGGTGGAGACCTCGAACCTGATATATCGGTGGTCCGATAAGGTCTCCACCTCCTCCAGCACCCTCCACCCCCGACACGGCGTGCGACGGACGGGGTGGCGAACGAGACGTCCACCACCGACGATCCGTTCCATCGCACGCACGTGGGGACGCTCCCCTGGTTAGGAGGGACAGCCCTAACTCGGCTGCCCACTCCTCAACGGCCATGCCCCTCAGGTCCGTGACTGTCGCTCCCCAGGTCCTCGACTTGGCATTTAAGTCCCCCATGAGGACCACGGGGAGCGGCGACAGCCGTCTGACAGCTCCCTGCAGGGAGCCAAGGAACGCCTCGAAGTCCCGCAGGGGCTTGTTAGGGGAGAAGTACGCCCCCACAATGGCGTACTCTCCCCAGACGGCCGTCACGAACCCGACCCCACACTCTCTCACCGCCAGGGATGAACCTCGACCCGCCACGATCGCCACGGAGCCGTTCCGATCCCCAGCCCACTGCGGCTGGGACGGAACGAAGAGGGCTCCGTGGCGATCGCAGCCCGATGCCCCACTCCGCCACTGACTGCACGAGGAGATCCTGTGCAGCGGCGGAGTGGTTGAGGTTCGCCTGGAGGAAGTTGCGTATGGCGTGCTCCATCACTGGTCCATAGCAACTTCCTCCTGCCTGGCGGCGACCACCTTCGGGCTAGCCCCCACTATGGGGAGGTCCCTACCCTTGGTGGTGGGCGGCCTGCAATTCCGGCTCCCCATCACGTGCCCCGAGGGCCTCCCCGCCTCCGCGCATACGGCGCAGCGGGCCGCCTCCGCCTTGCATTGGGCCGTTTTGTGGCCCTTCGCGCCGCAGCGGTAACATCCGTCCCCCCTGTTGGACGAGGAGGGGCACAGAGGGCGGGTGTGCCCCAAGCCCATGCATTTGAAACAACGCATGGGCTTCTCGTCCAGCAGGAGACGCGGACGACGCTCCACCCAACCAGAAGCTTGCCGGCCGACACAAGCTCCTTGGCCGCCGCCGCGGGGAGCGTCACATGGACTGCGCCGAGGCCCCCCCAATTCTTCTTTATCTCGCCGACCTTTATGTCGGCGACCGTGCAGCCGGCCTTCGCCGCCACGACCGTCTCAATCTCGAGGGTGGACACCGAATCGTCCAGCCCGACGATCCGGATGTCCGCCCTCTTTGTAGGGACGACGACCGTGGCGATGTTGGCCAGCGCCACCTTGAGTCCCGGGCCAGTTCGGCGGCCTTTTCTTTCGTCTGCCCCGGGAGCTCAATTTTACGGGCTCCCGTGGCTGTCTGCCGGACCCGGACTTCCCCAACGCCCATTTCCGGCAGGGCCACGGCTTCCCGCGCCTTCGTGAGGACCTCCCTGTAGCCGACACCTTTGTCGGCTGCGGATCCTGCAGAGTCAGGATGACCGCAGCCGACTGGGGGACGGACGGCAGCTTCGGCCCGGGCGGCTTTGGCGGCGCCTTTGGGGGCGCCGCGACGGCGTCTACAGCCTTGGGCACCGAAGCAGGGGTCGCCCTCTTTTCCCGGCCCAGCACCTTCGACCACTCCACCTCCGACGATGCCACCGCCGGGACCGGCAATTCGGCCCAGTTTATGCCCAGCGGGGCGATCGGGGCCTTGGGCACCGGTGCCGGCCTCGCAGGTGGAGCCCCTGCTCCACCCTTCTTCTTGTCCCCCGTCAGCGGGGGGCGAACGGGCGCCTCCGGAGGGAGGCGACTCGCCAGGCTCTCCAGACGTGCGTTCAGCATATTGCTGAACGACGTCTGGAGAGATCGCTCCAGGCGCGAGACGGCCCCAGCGAGCACCTCCTCCCACTGGTGTGTGGGAGTCTCCGCCGGCATTGCGGGAGCAGGAGGCGGGGGCATCAGCCTCTTGGCGTTGGCCTCCTGCTTCCAGGCCAAAACCTCCGCCTTGAGGTCTTCAACCTGGCGGCGGAGGTTCTTGGTGTCCCGCTGGAGCTTCCTTACCTCCGCCGACTCCGTGCGGTCCGCCAGCGCCTCTACCACCTCCCGCAGGGACTGCGCCGCTCCCTTCAGGACCTTTATGCAAGGCCCCGATAGGTTTTTGGACTTTTTGACGGTCTCCAAGATTTCCGTCACCTTCACCCCGGCCAGAGCCTTCAACGTGAAGACGTCAAGGTCTTCCACGTCGATAGGCTCTGCCTCGGAACTCCCTGCTGATCCCGCCTTGGAGCCGGCCTTTGAGCCGGCCTTGGATCCGGCAGCTGAGGCAATGATCGAGCCCGTAGCCGAGGCCTCCGACTCGGCCCCGCTCAAACTCCCGGCCAAGGCCCGGTCAAACGAGCCGTCAGCCTCGCCCAGGATGCCACGGCCCCCGCCGACGTTACGGCTGATACGCCTCGCAGTCCCCCGCTGGAATTTGCTTCCTTTGGGGGCAACACGCTCCTCTACCTCCGTGTCGGAATCGACCGACACGCTCGCCCGCTTGGCAGTAATTTTCTTCGCCTTGGCACTCATGGCCTACTGGGGACCACAGGGTCACCAGCAAGCCAAGAGGCAAAACAAGCAGTCCGTTCAACAAGCCAGGTAACTCAGAAAGCAAGAAAACAGTCCGATAAACAAAGCCAAGTCAATAAATAAGAAATCACGTCAAATCCAAGAAACAAGCCAATCCGAGTGTAAAAACTAGTTCTGTCTCCGTAAGCAAGCTAAGTCAATAAAATAATCAAAAACCACAAGAGAGAACCACCCATAAACAACGCAGGACAAAATTCCAGTGGATAATCTACGTTAAGTGAAAATAACGATGGTTATGTTAATCATAACAAATAACTGACTATTTCCCGATACTTGACTTCCGAACTGCCAAAAAAATTCCTAGATGAGATTTCTAGATACGAGAACGACAACTTCGTGCTATTTTTAATCGACTTCAAAAAGGAGAAAGTTATCAGCTCGGTTGAATTTTTTTATAGTGGCAGTTACCTCATTGTTGTTCAATTAGAAACTGAATTAGTTTTTTGTAACGGCAAGAGTACGATTTAAGGAGTGTCCATTTCATTAGCATGGTTGCCTTGAATATCAGAGATATGTTAGGGAAATCCTAAGAATCATATAGGAAAGGTATAGTGATTGAGATACTCATAGGTTCATGACAATGTAAGACTAGGTAAATATTTAGCTATGGCTAAGGGCGTCCTGGTGATTGTTTTAGATTTATTTTAAAGTCGATTTTATATACTATATATAATAAAATAATTATTAATTAATTATTTAGCCTGGACCAGATAGTCTTCAGTGTCATTTAATGTAACAAATTCAGCTTATAAAAATTTGCAAAAAAAATAATTTACATTAACATAACCATAGCAAGAAGTATTAAATTTAGGAACATAAGAGTGTTCGTATAATGCCAGTAAACTCTGATTGAACCTGCCGACATCGATATGGTAATATTTCAACCACAATACCAACGCAAAATAAAATAATGAAGCAATAAAAACCATAACTGTGAATCTAGGCTCGACCTACTCTTTTTCGTCAACTTATCTTGACCTAGAAAGCGAATTGTGGAATGGGCACAAATATTCAAAAGATCGTATCATAGGAAGGCTAAGCGTTTCGTTGATAACATCATAAAATAGTTACATTTTAAAGTCTCATTTAAGTACAGAAATGGTTTTTCCTGCTTTGCGAAGCAAGTGAAAGTTTTTAAAGGGTATCCAGAGTACCCATTACAGGATAAATGAAAATTTTTAACAAGACATAAACCGTGGTGAAATTAGAAGCGACTCCTTTTTTTACTAATAAAAATGTCCTTTGCATTGTGATTAAGAATTATTATTTAAAAAAAAAAGAATGTTTTACGTTCATCATCATTACATTGTATAAAACAAAGTTCTCTACCAAGTCCGTCTGTTTATCTGTCTGTCTGTTCGCGATAAACTTAAAAAATAGTGAACGGATTTTATGCTCTTTTCGCCAGTAGATAAAGTAATTCATAAGGAAGGTTTAGGTATATGATTTCTCAAGTTTTTTTTTATCAGGGCAGGACAACGTCCGCCGTGCTCGTTAGTTATGTATACAAAATCAAAATTTGGCATTTACTAATTATGATTACATTAATATTCACTCAACTCTACCTTCTTTTCAATGACATTTATTTGAAATGGCTGATCGAATAGTGTATTTATTGCTTAGAACTCTTATATTAGCTTCTATAAAAATGTTTATATCACAAGAGAGTGTTCTTAAAGTCCAATTAAATGTTTAAACGTTCGAAAGTACTGTATATTTTTATATAACGTAGCAAGTTCGCGCATCTCCTACACTACGGCTGTGATGCAACGTGTTGTGAAAGCTGATACCGGTGGAATTGGGTTAGAGCTGTACGCGAGCCGCGCCCGCGCCGTCTCTCTACCGCAAACTTGTAATATTTGCTTTTTTAAACATACGTATTTAAGTGATTATCTTACGTATCAACCGCTTTTAACTTTTTAATCATGATTCTTCATGAAATTTGATAATGATTTTAATTAATCCCTCGGCTGACTTATTAAGACTTGTTTTTATTTATTATTTACTTTCACGACATCGTAAATTGTAAATTTCATAGTTTAGTAATAAAAAGAGTTCGTAGAAATGAAAAATAATGAAAAATACATTTTACATAAAAATTATGATTTTACAATACATTATTGGTTATTTTTCAGAGATTTGTAATAAATCAGCTATTTTTTTAAGCTTATGCTGCCAACGAACCGTTGACCTGTGCCTCATGTGGTCTACATTCATCTGTATGGAGTTTAAATCTTTATGACTTTCGACAGTCCAAGGGTTAAAAAGAGTGTCAATACAGGAAAGTAAATGTAAAAAGGTTTTATGTAATATAATTGTACGCAAATAATTTATTTATTCTTTATTATAATTGTAACGTACAATTGTCCTAATTTTTTTGTTGCATGTTCGCGACCTTAACAGCGATATTGAAATATCGAGTTTCGTTCGTGTAGAAAAAAGGGGAGGGAGTAGCAACGAGGTCAAGGGCATTTCTAAGGTTTCTCTTCCATTTGTTATTAAAAGTAAGACGGTAAAAAATATTAAAAAATAATAATAAAAATAGCGGATAATCAAAAATTTAAAGAATTACGATTAAAAGTACAGAAAGTTTTCCGTAAAGCATGTTGATCACTAATTTTTATTAAATTAACAGCTATAATAAAAAATAGGATTTGATGAGATAAAGTTACCTACCGTCATTTTCTATTGAGAATAATTATAATTAGGAAACAATTAAGTGTTGTCCTGACGTGTCGTAAATTACTCGGTTTTTCGCCTGTTTTTCCTTAGCAAAAGTTGATATAAAAAACTCGAAACCTTGTTGTTAAATTTTACAGGAAATAATAAAGAGAAACCAAGATTTTTCGAAGTCGCTAACTCTCTTCATACTGGATAGTAAGAGGAGACATTTTGCAAATAATGTATGGTTCACTTAACTCTTAACTGATATTGTAATGCCAATGCGAGTTTGTTTTTTGTTTGTTAACTTTTCACGTCTTAACTTCTCAACCAATTAACATGAAATCTTACATGCTAGTTATCGAGGGTTCAGAAAAGGACGTAAGTAGTATATTTTATCCAGAAAAAATATCCAAGAAATATGTCAAATACGTATTAACGCGAGCGAAGCCACGCGCAAAAACTAGTATTACATAAACTCTGGAGAGATACGTGTCGCATCGCCTCAGAATTTTCTTTACACACTGGCTATACAAGGGCATACAATAACGCAATATATATATATATATATATATATGAAAGGTCATAATATAGCTAAGATAATTCAACCAATTAATACAATCATTATCATTCTAAAGTCAGGAATTGAACGTAGAAATCCATACCAGTGTGTGTTTCAAGCGAAAGAAATAACCAGTTATTGTGTTAAATCTCTTTTTAACTTATTTTTAGATTTACGAATATTACATTAACTTGCTCAAAATGATGTAACAAATAATGAAAAGAAACTGTTATATGTCGAGATAATCTAATTTATTATTAATTAACCCACCTGAACTAAATAACCCGCGTACAACATCTGTTTATATATCAAAACAATGTAGCAAATAGTAACACTACAATAGAATATTAAACACATAGCGTAACTAAAGTATGATATAACGTGAATCCAAGGTCTCCGGGTTGCAACCATGCGATGCTCTGGTCACCTACATACTTGTATTGTTTTATCAATATATTATATTTCTATACATATTTCTTCTGTACGTGTGTATGTAACTGAACTCCTCCTAAACGGTTGGACAGATTTTGATGAAATTTTGTGGGTGTTCAGGTGTATTCAAGAATGGTTTACATTTACAATCGGACTCGGCAGGTAGCGCTGCGGGTGAATTTTAGATTTTTTTTTTATCAAAGCAGGACAACGTCCGTCACGTCCGTTAGTATTTGTATGACATATTACCTGTTATAAATTTATAACATTTTGGCAAATCTTTAGTTTAGCCTAATGATCCCTTATGGGGCCCTAAAACGTTTCGTTGAGTGTAATATTTTCCGTTCATGTGTACTTAACAGCATTCAAGTAATTGGTAACAAAGAACGGGATTAATTTCATTTCGTTTTGTTTATGTAGAATTAATGATTGCTAGATTGTCACAAGTTATGCAACACTGACGGTGCAGCGCGGGGTTTCATTGTGTATGACAAAGGTTGAATATAATTTAATATGATATAAGTCTGTATTTCATCTAATTTAAGACTTCTTTTTGATAGCCCTACTTATGGCCGTTGTATACCCGTGATAACAGTATACCAGGCAACGGGTTGTGGTAAAGTAGTCTCATTATTGTGGTTCCCAAGTATACCTTGACCTGTGTTACCTTTTTTTTTTTAACGTGGGGAAATCCCTTATGGATACCCACCCTCTCGGGGGAGAGAGTGGATTATGTCCGACTCGCACGGACTAAAATCCCACGGTGTACCGACAGACCGTTTGGTGGGGGCGGCAAGGGATCGTTCAAGCTAATCAACCTTGTAGAGCCGCCCCCACGGTCCGCCCGGCGGAAGGTGACCGCTGGGCTCCTACCTATAGAGAGACAGACTGGGTACACACCGGCTGCCCCCCCTCGTCCGCTGGACCTGTGCAATGAGGAGATGGGCCCCCCGGCCCACCCCCTCAGGTCCGGCTACGGTGGCGGGAGGAGTTGGGCAAAGCGCCGCCTCCTCCCGCCTGTCCTCCTTTGGCGGAGAGGGCCACTTTGAGGATCTGCCTCGCGGGCCCTCTCCGCCTCCTCCTGCTGCGAGTTGACGTCATCGCAGAAGGAGGACATCGCTCGCCACGCCTGTTCACTACCGAGCATGGCCGAGACCACGCTCGGCAGCGATAAGTCTGGTCTTACCGCCGCCGCCAGAATGCGGCGCTGCTCCCCCCACGCAACAAACTCAGACAGAGTGTGCTGCGCGGTATCTTCGACAGCGCCGCACTCGTGACAGGCGGCGGTCGGCTCCCTGCGTGCGATCCGGTGCAGGCACCACCCGAAACAACCGTGTCCGGTGAGTACCTGCACCAGTCGGAACGTCAGGGAGCCCTACTCCCTCTCCGTCCACTCCCGCAGGACCGGGCGGACGGCGTCCACGGTAAACCGCCCGAACCGCTCGTCCGCCAGGTCCTGCTTCCATCTTTCTACGGCGTCTCCTCGTAGACGCCGCCTCTCCGCCTCTACCTCCCTGGGAGCCAGAGGCTCCCCCCTTCGTTTCCTCGCCACCGTGAATTCGTACACGGCGGCGAGAACTCTTGCCTCCAGCTCCCAGGGTAGGGAGCCGGCGAGCGTGAAGGCTGCCGCTGAGGACACCGTCCGGTACGCCCGGATCGCCCTCAGTGCCACCGTGCGCTGCGCATTGCGAAGCGTGCGCACGTTGGCGGCACCGAGGGCGTCGGCCCAGACAGGTGCCCCGTAGGCGGCCATCGCCCGCACGACTCCCATGTAGAGTCGGCGGCAACCGGCGCCCGGCCCCCCTATATTGGGGAGCAGCCGGCCGAGTGCCACCGCCGCCCCAGCAATCCGCAATTTTGTGGGGCTCGGACCGCCAGCGCCCGTGCAGGGTGAGGCCCAGATATTTCATCTGGGTCCCCACCCTGATCCGGGCGCCCTCCACCACTATGTGGGCCCCCGGTGGTGGCCCTCGCCGAGGCCCATGAAAGAGTAGGGCCTCGGTCTTCTCGAGGGCCACCCTGAGGCCCAACCTCCTGATGCGCCTGACCACGAGGGTTGTGGCCATCGTGGCCAGGCGCTCCACCTCCCTCCACTCCCCCCCCCGGGCTACGACTAGGGTGTCATCCGCGTAACATATGCGGCGGGCCCCATATGGGAGCACGCCGCGGAGCACCCAGTCGTAGCCCATGTTCCACAGGAGCGGCCCCAAGGCCGACCCCTGTGGAACCCCCCGCCTTGTGGCCCGCCGGACCATACGCCCGTCGCCGTCTACGTAGGCGACCTCCCTACCCTCGAGGTATGCCTCCAACACCCGCCGCAGGTACGGGGGCACTCCGAAATATCGGAGCGCCTCCCGCATGACGCCATGCGGCAGGGTGTTGAAGGCGTTGGCGATGTCAAGGGACACCGCCAACACCCTTTCCCCCTGGGAGGTCGCCCCCGCAGACAGCGACTTAAGGAGGGACAGGGCGTCCAACGTGGAACGTCCTGTCCGGAAGCCATACTGCGCGTCCGCCAGATTCGGCCCTACGCCTTCTAGGTGCTGGACGACCCGGGAGGAGATAATCCTCTCCAGCACCTTCCCGGCGTCGTCCAGCAGGACGAGGGGCCGATACGCGGACGCGCAGTCCGCAGGGCGGCCTGCCTTTTCCATGAGGCAGAGCCGCCCTAGCTTCCAGGGCTTCGGGAACTGCCCGACCAAAAATTCTTTGAATGCTATATTATGTCTGAGTAACATAGGCTAACTAATACTAACTAAAACATCAATAATGTCACTCAAGGTGCAAAAAAAAATGATATAAAATGTCGTTCATCGCATGCGCATGCGGAAAGTATTGATGATCCACAAAAAACTTCTTATGTTACTATATATATAGTATACAACTATAGTAGTTATGTCACTATAACTACTATTTTACATTTTATAAGATAATAGAAATGCCGACCAAAGTCAGACCATGCTATCCTAACCCTTGTAACCTTGTAATTACCATCAGAGCCTCATAAGAACAGCATCAATCATCCAAATCAGAGCAATGAATAAGATTTGTCACAAATAATTTGCCAAAAAATGGACTGATGAAGCTAACGATATGCAACGCGCCTAGAAAGTTATTCTGCTTTATCCCAAAATGTTTAACCAGTGCGAAGCCGGGACGGGCCACTAGTTATGAATAAATTTAACGCAAATTATGAAGCAGGAAATAGGGGTTTACTATTTTATATTATTCATGAATCAACGCTTCTTTGTAACAATACCACTATATTTTCCAGTAAAATTATAAACAAATTTTGCAAATATAAATGGAAAGAAGAGTCACATATAAACAGATTGCAACAACATTCAAGGAAATACTAAAAATAACAAACGGGGTAATGGCGCCAATGCTGAATAATATAAATGTGTTTTCCTCATCAGCTCCCCGCAGCTATATAGAGTAGTTTTGGAGACAACATCGGCATTGTTATTCTAGCCGGCTTGCCTGCGACATGGCTTTGACCCAGGCGGATTTGGGTCAAGAGGAATCGATTGGTACCTCAACGCTTCTTTCTGTTTGTCTGGTATGGTAAATTATGAAATGAGCACGACCGTGGATTGGAAAAATAGCTCAGTTTTAACACATCGACGGCCAAACCAACGATCCTTGACAAAATAACTATAAAAGTCAATATAACCATCTCATGAATTAATAATGATTTCTGGAATTAATGAATGAAATTAATTGAAAATCTTATTGTTGTTTCTTGGAGACTACCTAATTTATCTGCATTATATGTGGGTCGTTTTGTATTATTATACTCTTGTATTATCACTACATATTATAAAATAAAGTCCGCTTCGACTGTCGCTGTCTGTCTGTCTGTTCGCGATAAACTCAAAAACTACTGAACGGATTTTCATGCACTTTTCACCAGTAGATAAAGTGATTAATGAGTAAGGTTTAGGTATATAATTTGTCACGGTTTTTTATTATTATCAAAGTGGGACAACGTCCGCCGAGCTCAATATTTATCTATAACATATCATTGTAATTTTGTTATTAATTACTTAATCTCTTAATCTTACCGATTTTAAGTTACCTTTGTTAAAATTTATCGTGACTGCACACCCGCCATGAAAAAGTGTAATGATATGTAGCTAATATTAGGTATTTACCTATGAAATTGCCGTTTTGTATGAAAAAAATTAAACGAATTTTTTTCATGTATTTTTTATTTGTATTAATCGAAGTAATCACCCATGCAATCAATGCATCTTTGACAACGCAGTGGCAGTTTCTTAATCCCCTTCTTAAAGAAATCAGCTGGACGGGAGGCAACAAATTCTTCAAAGGCATTTTGTACTGACTCTCGGGTATTGAATTTTTTTCCCGCCAAGGAAGTATCCAAATTCTGGAAAAAGTAGTAGTCTGTAGGCGCAACGTCTGGTGAGTAGGGTGGATGACGGAGAACTTCCAACCCCAGTCCTTGCAACTTGGAGACCGTCTGCTGTGCAGTATGAAGTCGCGCGTTGTCGTGCAAGGGCAACGGAGACGAGCGATTGACCAATGCTGGTTGGAGATGTGCCAGCTTCTCCATCATTGTGTTCAGTTCTTCACAGTACACATCTGCAGTAATGCTCACCCCGTTTGGTAAGAAGCTGTGATGAATCACACTGGCGCTAGACCACCAAACAGTGACCATCACTTTTCTAGGGGTAAGTTTTCGTTTAGGGCATTGTTTAGGTGCTGAACCAGAATCCAACCTACTTGCTGAGCTCTTGCGGTTATCAAACAGAATCCATTTTTCATCGCAGATAACAATGCGGTTCCAAATTCCTTCATTTGTGTGTCTGTTAAGCAGTGCAAGGCACGTCTCGACGCGTACTTCGCGCTGGCGATCGTTGAATTCGTGGGGTACCCATTTGTCAAACTTTTTTACCTTACCAATTTGACGCAAATGGACCAATATTGTTTTGACGCTAACGTCGAAAGCTGCTACTAATGCAGCCGTAGATTGTGTATCATCAGCTTCCACAATCGCCTTTAATTCGTCATTGTCGACCAAAGTCTTCGGACGACCGCGAGGTTCATTTTTCAGGTCTAAATTCCCAGAACGGAAGCGAGCAAACCAATAATAGGTGGTGCGTTGGTTTGTAGTGTTAGCTCCGTAAACGTCGTTGATGTTGCGTGCCGCTTGTGCCGCGTTGCTGCCACGACGGTACTCATATCCCATAATTACTCGAATTTTTAACGTATCCATGATGACAAAAAAGATTGAAATGCGATGAAAATGTAACACAAATCAATAAACAAATTACTACTTTTGGAAAAAGAATTCCATGTTTTTAAAATAAAATTAATTTGAAATTAGAATTCTTAGCCAAACAAAAATTATTTTGATTTCAAATGGCCAGTACTGCAGAACGGCAATTTCATAGGTAAAGACCTATTATTATGCTTTGAAAATATTTCTATGAGTTAGTAAAAGTATCGTCAAAACCGGTTAAGCATTTTTGGAGACTAGCTCAGACAAAAAAACTCTTCACTTTCGCTTTCGCCAGCGGCAGACTGCCTTATGATCTTTACTAAGAAATGTGGAGTCTAAAAGCGTTATAACAGTTGTTCCTAGCAGATATAATTACATAATTAATATATGAATAAATATATTTAAAATACATGTTTTTTTAAATTAAACATTCCTAAGATGAATAACCTTTTGACATTTATATTATTAATTAGACAATTTATCATAATTTAAACAAGTCGTGAGGTTTGCGAAGAAAGGACTTTTGTGTAGAGTATAAATTTTAATATAATTAGTAGCCTTATGATAATGATGTAATTAGTAACTCGGTGCGTTAACATGAGTCGTGCATCCTCAGTTGCGCTCGACTACTTAATCCAAAACGTTCGACCCCTTAGTTATTAAGCAAGAGCAACGTCATATCAGGACGTCCAATATCGGTATGAAAAAAAGTTCAGATAATGTAGCAGAAACAGTACCTCTTTCATTTGTCTCTTGAACGTATTGATTCGATGAATTATCGAGGTGTGTTGGGATACTTTACAAGGCCACTATGAGGGTTACTACTGTTGAAAAATTACTTCATCGGTATTGTTTTTGTAAATGTATTGCTATTTCACTAAAAATAAAAATAACTATACTATATTTAGAAAAGAAATTAATACTAGCATATGCCGCCGTCCTATAAATTACGTATGTTACGAATAAGTACCAGTTCCTAAATAACAAACACCACTCGGTTGGTAAACAAAGACGACGCAGTAACCTTTATTCGCGTTCGAAGATACAAGGTGAAGGTCTCAAGGTCTCTATTTTATTAAAGACACGCTCTGCAGTGAGGCAATTGCCTTAAATACAGCGTAGCTAAACGAACTTGATCAATCAAAACTTAAGTATTTAAATATGATATTTTTAATTTTGTTGTTTGTTCGTGGGCCAGTGTATATTTAAGGACGTGTATTCAAGTTTTTCTTTGGTTAATTTATAAGTTACATAGTATAAAACAAAGTCCTTTAACACGCCTGTCTGTCTGTTCGCGATAAAAACTACTGAACGAATTTTCATGCGGATTTCAACAGTAGATAAAATGATTCACGAGGAAGGTAAATAGTTTTACCAAGGTTATTTTTATGAACAGGGCGGGATAACGTCCACAGGGCCCGCTAGTTAATAATAAAATTTAGAGTACAATAAGGGATAAATTGTAAATGTATTCTAATACATATAGTACAGATAAGTCTTGAAGTTTTAATATAATCGAATTAAGTGTCACATACCAATGTCAATAAAAATTCAGCAGATGTAAAACTGCAAATACAACAGATAGTTTGTAAAGTAGACAGTAATAGATTTGTAGGTGGTAGAGCCACACTGAAGCTATTACAGGTTTCAGCATGAATGGGTCGGCTCGCTCGGGGTAGTACCACCCGACCCACAGAAAACCGACGTGAAGTAATAGTGCTTGCGCTGTTGCGTTTCGTTCGGTCAGTGAGAGCGCCGAAGACACCCCTCTCCTTCCTCCTCCCCATCTCGTCTCCGCCCTCCCCCAAAAACAGGGTGGCAACGCACTTGTGACTCCCATGGTGTTGCTAGTGTCTATGGACGGGGGTGATCCCTTACCATCAGCTGACCCGCATGTTCGTTTGCCTCCTATAATATAAAAAAAAATATAGTTATAATCGAGTAAATTAGAGTGGTGGTAGTTTGCAAGACCTTTATATCAACTATTATTAGGTACCGATATAATCTAGACTTACATCTGAGGCACAAGCTAAGCCACAGGTGTTATGATTTAGTTATATTTCTGAATAACATTTTGGACGGTAAACTTGTTTGTTTGAACTATGTCATCACCAGTATCGTCTCTGAGTCATGTCGTAACCGCATGCGAGAATTATCCTGGCCGCCATCATCCTCGTTGGTGGGTGATCTTTTTACACTTTTTCTAACCAAATCTGCAGCATTTGCCTTACAGATAAGTATAATATAGCATGCAATTCTTAGTTAGACAGAGCTTTCTTTACACTGGCTCATTGTCATGCAAAACGCACAGACTTCTACACTTTTTGCTACGGATCTTTTAATTATTCGGACTCTAATTGTTCTGCGCTGCTTCCGATGACCTGGCATTCTACTGCACCGCACTCAAAGCACTCTAGTAGAGACCACTCTAGACATGATGGGCAGTATTAACACAGATAAATATAGGATAGCAGGTATAGGCATTTGTTACAGCACGATACTCTTTGATATCAGCTAATATATTAATATCTTAAACTTAGTGACATATTTAGGGCCTGAATAAGTTGAAATTAGACAGAATCCATCTTTTGCCAATCATCGTCATTCCTAAAAGGTATTGATCGTATTATACAAAAAAAAACAAACTGTACTCAGTCTGCCTTTTGTAAATATTCGTATGTTGAGACCAAAGGATTCTTTGTCATTTTTGTAGGACTAAGTCCTTATACTAAAACAGCACTGTGTTATTCAAGAGTGTATGATTCAATAAGCGTTTCAGGTTGTGTGACACGTGTTAACTTTCAAATAAAGCAGTTGCAAAATGTAGCATGTTCTATTTATACGGATTATCAGGTAATTAATTTGTTTGTTTTTAGATACATATATAGGACAGTTATTTACCACCCTCTGTTATTATGTTAGTATTCTATTAATATTATCAAATTAATGTCTAAAATACAAGCCCAAATTACAAATTACAAACAACAAGCCAATAATTACAAGACATCAGAACTTCGTATCTTTACCTAATTATGGGAAGGGAAGATATATAGATACAGCGACCATTTCACAATTTTCATATCGGAAGATAGAAGAGAATGATCGAAAATGAACACCGACGCGAAAAGTACATAAGGAAATTTACACAAATTAAAAAAAAAATCACGAACAAAAATTTAAGCAACACGCGTGAAAGTTAGTAAATACCAGATAATATTAAGAACGGGGTCAAGGCGAACCGGTTCGCTTGCCTTCGGTTTACGGTAAAAATATCATCATTCTGTTATAGGAATAGCAATTAGATGGTGTGTGGGCGATGCGACGAGACGCGATACTCAATTGTATGCTTTCATGTTTGCTTAGGGTAGGAATTATTATTATGTAATTTTAGTTAGCCATTTTAGCATACTTATTTTTAGATGACGTTTATAAAAATATAAGTAAGTACGTTAATAAATGAAAGAAGTAATATAATACTTTTCTTATATAGTACCCGGCATTTGATTTAGCACGTCGAAAGTGAGGAGGGAGAGAGCGAGGAGTAGAGTGAGACGTCCGGCTAGGATCGGCTTGCTTCGATTTCGTAAGGCATTCTTTCTATCGCACAGCGCAATATTTGCAACAGATATAGATAGCAAAAGATAATTCTACAAGAAACTGAACTTAGCCGAGCTAAGAACCGGATACCGTACTTTATTTTCTATTTGCACGACGTCAGCACGTCTATGGTTCTGTATTGCTTAATAGTGAAATTCTCTGGAAAGAATGTCACCCTTCATTATTATGAGCGATGTCATATTGAAGTTACGTGAGTCATCTAACTATCGATTATCGACGGCACACGTTAAAAACATTTAAAATAATTCGATTTTTAAATAAAAGTGTTATATAAAAAAATATTGAATTAATATAAATGACAATAATATTAGTTTTTGTTCTGAATATGCGATCTATATAAAGTATCGATACTACATGTTTTTATTTTAACAAAACAACTGCCCGTAGACTCTCCCGCGTCATATACAGAGCCGTATTTTGGAGCTTTTTTACGTATAGTTTATGGTTTCCAAATTTATTTGTGATAATTTTAATAGGCTATCCGTTTTGTAATGACTTGAAAATTCGTGTACAGGATTTAATTAGAATCCTTTGAGATTATATATTTTGACAAAATATGTAAAAAAAAATATAATTTTTAATGCTTTTGACAATTTGTATAAGTACTTTAACAATTTTGGGTTGACATGAGCCTACGTGAGCAAGATCGTTTGAATTAATATTACTTTACTATAGAGTGAAATTGTAATATTGGTAATTATTATTTTTTAGGAAATTGAAAAGCGTTGTTGATGCTTTTTATATTCCATCAATTTCTCAGTAGCAATTATTTTCCTTTTTATAAAGGGAGAGAGGGGTGACCGCAATTTGATACGATTCAGTACTCACTTCTTTGACGTGTTGCATGAGTATAATATTAAGTCACCAAGACTTGTTAGTCCTGATATAGATACAAGTCAGAGAGTCGTGGTTATTTGAAAATGATTTAGATGCAGGTAAGAGAGTCGTGGTAATTTCAAAGTCCGTTAAATGTCTTAAGATTAGCAATCACATGCTTGACAAAATTAACGAACGATATTATTGCAGACTTCTTCTCCTTCAAGCCCAAAAGATCGAATGGACATGTACGAAGATTATCACAGAGCTTTGTGTGCCCTAATCTCTTCGTACTAAACCTGGGGCAATCTTGAAGCAAGTATTCAAATTTTTGCACAGATGTGTTATCGCAGGGGCAGGTGTTCTCGTCAATAATCTTAAAACGATTAAGGTATTGCTTACAATACCCATGTCCAGTTAATATTTGTGTCATATGGAATGAAAGTCCAATACATGTACGTAATTTTGTAATATTCTCCAATTTTGGTAGATGTGTAATAGTCTTAATACCCCGAGGAGAGTTTTCATACCTAGCCTGCCAAACCCTGTGATGCTTAGCGCCGATTTCGCGCTTGGCGAAACTCATCGGGAAGAATGCATAGTTAGGCGCAGACTATAAAGCCGCAGCGTGTTTTGCTGCGGCGTCAGTTGCCTCGTTTCCAATAGAGCCGGCGTTTCTGATCCATGTCAGGTGTACAATGTAAGGCATGTATGTGTTGATGAGTGTATGTGTTTCGGAAACTAGAGGGTGTGTATTGCTTCGATCACGCAAAGCACCGATGGCCGCTTGCGAATCACAGTATATGGAGAGATGTAAATACGGATGATTAGAGTTAGCCCAAGAACAAGGTTTGTATATAGCAAGCAAAATTTATTCTCCTTGTAAAAATTTCATCAAAACCGGTTGAAAAAAATATATATTATAGTTCTTAAAAATAATTTACACCATTATAGTAGCATATCAATTGAAGAATGATATAAGCTTTACGTCAGTCTTTCTCAAAGTGGGCGATAACGCTCCCTTGGGGGCGTTTGAAACCTAGAGGGGGGCGTTAAGGGGCCCAGAAAAAATGGAGGCGTTGATACGGGTTAGGGGGGCGATGTATAATTTGTAATTTCATTTACTTTATATAGTATTTTAAATTTCACTAAAATTAAAACCCACCTACTACACAATAACGAATAATTAGTTTACATTTGTACCCTGTATGATGTTATAAAAACTTAAAATACTTAACACAGATTTCGTAGGATAGCCCGCACACCGTACGCAATCAAGTTATAACAAGTTTCTGCGGATCTGGTAGAAATCGGCTTGTTCATCGATACTTGCTCAGTACGATTGAGCGTCGAAAGAGATAAACGAGTTTGTGCGTGTTTGTCTTATTCCTGTCGTTACTTGCTGTATTTAAATCCTTTATAAAAGCTCGTAATTTTTCTTATATTTTCATTTGTTGTTTCGCACGCTATCTTTAAACAAGTATTTAAGTTCAACACTTTATTTACATATTTTTGAAAACAAAGCCATGTCGGAAACAAAAAAGAAGAAACGGCAATACAGTGTAGAATATATTAAATATGGATTCATAGAAAATTCGACAAACCCATCTTTGCCTTTGTGCCTTCTTTGTTCAAAAACATTTTCAAACGAAGCGATGAAGCCTTCAAGCCTTCAAGATCATTTGAATAAAATGCATCCTGATAAGAAGGATAACAATTTTCAAGATCTGGAAAAGAAGCATAATGCTCAGCCAAGTGTATCGAAACTTTATGGCTGCTAAGCAAAACTATGACGGACTTCGAGCTTCATACAATATCTCTCTGTTAATTGCTCAAACAGGTAAACCACACACCATCGGAGAATCGTTAATTTTGCCAGTGATAAAAGAAGTTATAACTACTGTGCTCCATAAATATTATACAATTGATAAATTGTATAATAACATTTTTTTTATAAGTTTATGATTTATAGTTAACCTTTTCACTATTGTTGTTTTAGCTTTTTATATATTATGTGTAATAAGTTATAATTACTTGTAAAATAATATAACAGCACCATAACCTTTTTGTATCGCATGCAAAATAAATAAATAAATAAAAATAAATAAATAAATAAAATTTAATAATAATAATAATAATAAACCGGCGGCAGATATAATTCGAAAAATTCCTTTGAGCAATAGTTCTGTCCAAATACGAATTGATGAAATGGCTGAAAACATTGAAGAGTCATTGTGCAATCATCTGAAGACTAGTAAATTTTCAATTCAGTTGGATGAGTCCACTTTACCAACTAATGAAGCATTGTTGTTGTCTTATCTGAGATTTATTAAAGATGAAAAAATATGTCAAGAACTTTTATTTGCTAGAAATTTAGAGACAAACACAAAAGGAGAAACCGTATTTAAACCACCGGAAAAGTTTTGTGATGAAAAAGGAATTCCATTGAAGAATATTATATCAGCTGCTACAGACGATGCTCCAGCTATGACGGGGTGTCAAAAAGGCTTTATATCGTACTTAAAAAACAAAATTCCTGATGTGCTTGCTGTACATTGCGTTATACATCGACAGCATTTAGTTGCTAGAAATTTAAGTGAACAACTATTTCAATCATTGCAACATGTCATCAGAGCATTCAATAAAATCCGAAACAACTCTTTAAATGACAGATTATTTAAACAGCTTTGTGTTAATAATGATGAAGATTTCATCAGATTAATCTTTCACACAGAAGTGCGTTGGCTATCAAAAGGAAATTGTCTGACTCGTTTTTACAATCTGTTTGACTCTGTCATAGAGTTCTTGGAAAACAAAGACACAGAATTGCGCGAAACCCTCATCACATCAAAGAATGATGTCGCATACCTGACAGACCTTTATACATTGCTTAATGATATGAATCTCCAACTTCAAGGCGTTGACTTGAACTTAATAAAAACAAAAAATATCGTCGCTGCTTTCGTAGCCAAGCTGCTCTTACACAAAAAGAATATCGGCAGACGTGAGTTCCATAATTTTCCCAATTTATCAGTATCCTGCAACAACGACGACTTGCTCGTCTACTGCCAACATTTGGAAAATCTTCACAGTGATTTCATTGAAAGATTCCAGGACATTTTGAAATTGGAAATACCAGACTGGGTGTTAGATCCTTTTTCAAAGATCCTTTTTAGCAATATCACCCCAGTTGGAAGAATAACTTACAGAAGTGACAACGAACGAGCAAATAAAAATCAAATACAAAAATGGCAACCAACAATTTTCGCTACAAAAGTCAATTCCGCAGTTGTACCCTGGATTGTGGTCTATCGTTGAACGATTTTTGATAGCATTCCCATCGTCATATTTATGTGAACGTGGACTTAGCACTGTCACAACGCTGCTTACTAAAAAGAAAATCATTTGCAAGTTACCAAACGCGGCGACTTACGACTGTTTTTGAGTAAAATCGAACCTGATATCAACAAACTTATTAAATATCATCAAATTCATCCATATCATTAGATTAGTATAAAAACGAAAACTGATTACGTATTTATATTGTTTCTTTTACCCTACTTTATGATTGGTCTCCTGCCCTATTAAAATTCTATCTTAATGCCTTCCAAATGACCCTCCCAGATCAAAGTAACCTAGTAAGATGGGGGAAAGCCTCTGAAAAATCTTGCTTTACTTGTGGTGAGGCAGTAGGTACTGCTAGGCACTTATTGGTAGGTTGCGAGGTGCTGCTTGATAGGGGGGGTTATTACTTACGCCGACATGATAGAGTACTTGAAATCATACGTGAAGCAGTAAGTCTTTCAGTAGCTAGAGCCCAAAAAGGATTGACCACAAATAAACGACAAATTAACTTTGTAAAGGATGGCTCAACTGTAAACTCTAAAAGCAAGCCTTTTCTCAATCCTAGGTACTGCACCTGACTAGACTATTTTAATGGATAGGTATGACAAGCACTATAAAATCCCAGAGGATGTTGGTGTTTCGTCATCCAGACCGGACATATTCCTCTTCTCTAGACACATAAAACATATAATACTAGTAGAGCTTACTGTACCGTGGGAAATCAACATTCCTAAAGACCACACAATCAAATTAAATAAATATTACGAACTAACAAATGAACTAAGTAAAAATGGCTATGTGGTTAAGTTATACGCGGTAAAAGTAGGAGCGAGAGGTATACCAGCAAAATCTCTCTACAACCTTCTGAAGGACCTTGGCCTGTCGAGAACTGCAGTAAGTTCTATTTTAGAACGAGTATCAAAGGCTGCACTAACAGGTTCCTACCAAATTTGGCTAGGCAGGGCGGGAAACTCGAGCAGTGAAGGTGAGCGTTGATGCGCATCTCAAAGGGGGCCTCCTTAAATCTACACCTGGGTTGCAAGTCCTGGGAACTGCTCTGAGTTTCTCCCTCTGCCACACCATGGACCCGGCACCCGCACGGTGAATCCATGGAAGGCTAAGAAGTTCGTCTCTCTCTTGATTAAAATATATTATTAATATTATAAAGTTGGGTTTTATTTGTTCTCACTGGTAAAAATTTCTAGTTTAGAATGTAAGTGTAAACATCAAAACCGACTAATATAACTAAATTAATAAAGTAATGAAATTGTGGTTTTTATGTTTTAGGGGTGTATAAAAAATGGGGGGCGCTGAAAAATAATTGATTTTCAAAGGGGGCGTTAAAAGAAATAGTTTGATAATCACTGCTTTAGGTGTACAATATTTTGTGAAAATTGGTCAAGCCGTTCTTGAATTAAATCCGAATATACAAAATAAACCAGGGAGGATCATTTCTTACATCGGTTTCTTGATTAAATCCTTTATAATAGTTAGTCATCCCAAAATTTTGGGAAAAAATTACACGTTCATACAAAAAAAAACAGAAAATGTAGTAAATTATTGCGTATACAAAATACTTGCAATCGACTTTTCAGATAACTTCCATATTCAGTACATTTTACTTTAAACGAGTTGGTTATTACAAATAAATTCTGTTAACGACTGGAGTCTAGAGAGCGAATGCAAATTACACTGAATTAGGGCGAGTAATCGATTCTACACCTTAGGTTACAACACGTGTATTAATAAACTAAATTGTCATTGAGAAAATTATATAATGGAAAAAGACATTATATTACGTTCATTTGTACGCTCGACCTTCATTTTATATACGGTTTAATTCATAAATAAATATACATTTATGAATTTATTTAAAAACAAACATTTTTTTGTCGTGGATAACTTCAGAACTGCGTCGATATCAGAAGTTACTTTTAAAATGTACATTAAAAAGTATTGAATTATGTACAATGTGTAGTTTCAATGACACTATTTATAACACCTGGGAATTAATGACAAATACAGTCATTTATTTAGGCGATGTGCAACTGAAAATTGTTTTTGTCTGTCCATTTATCACTACTTTGAGACCCAGGAATACGTCGTGCAAATTAAAATAAACGTTTTATGTTGTAGGGAGACGCGGCAGCGGCCAATCAATTCCAAGCGGAAGTGTAAAGTTCAATCAATTATTTGAAGTACTATGTACCTTTATATATTTATTAATGTTACGTTATGACTAAGTTTTACATATAAATATGATTATATAATATTATAGTGGACGCTGCGTATCTCGCCCGCTCGCATCGGAAGAGTCAACGATCTGAAGATGCTCCGTGAAGGAGCGAAACACGTGTAATCGATTTTCGTGATTACAGGTCAATGCAACATATTTAAATTAATTTATTGATATTTATATTAATTATATATTGTATAATTAATATATAAATATACATGTATATTGATTAATTGATTCGCTTTTTTTTGCAGTTAGACGTAGTAGTGTTCAATCAATTCCAGGCGGAAGTGCAAAGTAGTGTTCACTATAATTTTAATTATGGATTTCCGCAAAGTAATGCCTTCTTCAATCAAATATATGATTATACGTTAAGGGATAATATACAGTCCATTCGTAATACATCTGCAATCCTGGGAAATGTAATTTGTGGATTTTAAAAAATCCTAAATAAATAGGCGGTTATTCTATTTAATGTCAGTGTTTGTATGCTTGACGACATGATTTTACATACTTCGCAGTTCGCAGAGAAACAACTTTGCAGATTTTAATTAGCGATACATGCTATTAAAAAAATTAAAACCAAAAACAAACCGCTTAATTTTATGTATACTTAAATATGAAACAAAAAAATTTAAAATTCATTGTACGTCTCTAAGCATACTTTCTCTGTGTGGGAATTAAGAATTATGCTGTTATTTTAACTACATATTATTTATTTGTCCTACATTTTGATATAACGTGTTCGGATTTGAAATGTTGGTACATGGCGTGATAAGCTTTTTAATAAAATTTATTTCTAACGAGTACTGTATAAGGAATATAAATTGTGGTGTATACGCCAATTGTTTTAATGAGATGATTAGAATTTTTTTTTAACATAACATAATTGTATTTATTTCAGATGTCCCACTTTAGTAAGTTACAATTCCTTTTCTAAATATAAGATCTTTAACATAAAAAACTTTGACATGACACAGTATCTAAGTACATATTCTGTACTAGCTGTGACCGCGACTCTGTCCGCATGGAACCTGACGTAAAAAACCAGTGACATTAAAATCAGAGTGTATTAAATCCATTTACTTATCTAAGTTTCTCTCGTACTTAAGTCGCGTCGTCATTACAATAACAATAACTTTTGATAACGTGAACCAATATTCATGAAATCAAGACTAAATGTTACTCTAGGATATACTTTATGATTTTCTTGGTGACGTTTTATCGTAAACGCAGTACTTTAGCAGTGATGCGTCTTCATACAAACAGACAGACAGACATTTCTAAAAATGATTAAAATTTTAACCAGACTAGGCCCACCTCGGCAGCGGCTCAAGCCTAGGTCCGTTCCCTCGGCGTGGAGCCCTTGAGCACGCTGCCCGCGCGATACAGTGACACAAAATCTTACATCACTGCAACAACATTACACATAACACCTCCACACACGTACACGCACACATGGTTACACATGAAAGTAGAAGGGTTTTATTATTTTCCGTTATCGAATTGAATTAGTTTCGAAAAAAAATATCCGACACAAAATACATATAAGAGTTGTTGAGGTATGTATGCTTGGTATACATATATGTTTCAATAACTCATATAAGTATGAATACGTAGTTTAGCTCAGATAGGTCGCGAATTGCATGTGTCAGGCAACAGCCCAAGCCGAGGTGTGCCGTGCACCCTTGAGCTAGTTGTAAAATAAAATCGACTGAGTGCCTAAGCGCTCGCCTTAGTAGTCCGGTGAAGCTGTTAAGAACTTGCTAGGGCAATAGCGTAATAAGGTCGAAGAAAAAAAAATTAAATTTATTTTATTTTATTACTTATTCCAAGACATCTGAAACAATTTTTTTCAGAAAAATCTAAAAAGTACAAACACGTTACACTCTTATTGTATTAGAAGATATAAATCGGCAGTGAGGAAACAGCTAAGAACATATCCCTCCTCTGCTTTTCAGCATATTTTCTTCATTCTTTTTTTGTTTGGCAGCTACTGGCAAGCTTTAGTGTTATCAGTAAAAAAATTGGAAAGTATTTTTGTCTATGGTCGAAGTTGGGCCACTGGAATGAGGCCTCGTATTAATTTTTTTTTTTTTCGAACTGACTACGCTATTGACCTTACAGGGTCTTAACAGCTTCACCGGACTATGCTCGTATTAATGAATAAACCATTCAGTTGCAGAATCAAATAATACACAAGACTGTGTAAGAAATTAAGTGTATATACTATTAGTTACTTTGTTGAAGCCTGAAGAATACTAAATTCGATTAATTAGCTTTAAAATCCAAAACATACTTTGTATAGAATAATATCGTATTCAAGTATTCTGATAATTTAAATATATATATGTATACAACTTTCTATGCTTTTACCGAGAATAAATTTATAATAAGACAACTCATGTATTTATCCAAATACATCTTTATTTGATGCAACTAGAAATACTATTTCGTCAATAAAGTGTGGTTTTTTATTGTCAATTTTCGGTAAAGACGCGGCCTTGAATTTCATTTGCAACACCCGAACAGATTATGTTGTGTAACTGCAACGATCAATACATCTTTAGCTTGAGATTATTCGTAGAAAGATTTCTTACACAGATGCAACGGTCTCGTTGTTTTTCGAAGGCCTGGAAATTATCGATACATTGTGAAATATGTTACGAGAGGAAGTTTTGTTTCCTTCCATGTGCATGGTTGTTTCTGAAACTACACAATGTACTTTTACGATTATATTACCAATTTATTCTCTATACCCTTAGAAATAAAAGCTATATAAATAAAGGCTTTGACTGAACGATGGTATAGAAAAATAACTATTTCTATATTTTTTCGTGATTAGTATAAGTAAAATTATCTGTAATCTAGACCTATAAGGAAGGCTATTTGATTTTTGCACTAATAATTTTATGAAGCATCCTATAAAGCAGTTTTAATTACACTTTTTGATTGGAAAATTCTGGTCTGTTACCTATTTAGGTCATGAGCCCTCTTCAAACAGTGTGTTTACAGGTAGCATCATAAAGTTAATATAACCAAATGTATAGCATTTAATTATTTATAAGAAGTTATATAGTCAAATGAAGAAACATTAAATAATAAGTGTATATAATAACAGATCGTCGGTAACTGGTAAGGAGTTGCGCAAACGTTGCACACACAGAACGAGATCGCGCCGCCGCCCTCATTTCACGATAGGTACACTTTAAATGTCAGGATCAAGGCTGAACCGAGAGCATTATAGATTTCATTCAATGTTTGCTTTTAACATAAACATTTAAAGTAAACGATAACGAAATACGACTATCGATATATAGGCGGCCATTTATATATGTATAACTGTTGTAAAACGTGCACAACAGAACGACTACAAAACAAAACAATAACGGATAATACGAAATGGCTTAATGACTTACTATCTCTTTCTAGCGTATGAATTTGTTTCCACAAATCTTCGCGTAACTGAGAAATGGTGCTACTGGTTGTCCTTCGTTGTTACAAATCATCACAACATTTTATTTTTACTTCCTACCAATATCTCTATTGAAGTCTGTACTAATTTATTTTTATTTTATTTATTTCGATAATACTTACCCTAAATCGTTGTTAAAACTTACGTAGGCTTACACAGATTGATACATCTTAATATCGTTGCAACTTAATGCGATATATAGCAACCCAACCGACTCAGCCAAATGCCAGGGGTCATCTCAGTACATGTATGAACATTAATCGATCTATCTCTTTATGTAATACAAAAACCACTTTAAAAGTTCTACTTTATTATAAAAGTATACTTTAAGTATGAAAGTATACTTTAAGCTATACTTTGAAATAAAAAATAATTAGAAAGTGATCGTTCAAGTTACTAAAATTTGGTGTTGAAATGTTTACTTCTGGTTCTGTTTTTTCACTTTTATTTAATTTTTAAAAAGATCAACAAACATTCTAATACTCACTATGTTTGATATGTTATTGCAAATTTGTTGAATTCGTAAAACTACTACCAAAAAACCTTAATTTCTAACAACTATTTTTTTTAAGTATATAACTTGATAATTAATTTCTATGAAGAAAAAAATGTGTGTTTAACATGTATACCTATTAGAAATGCCATCAGGGTGAATATGAACGACTTTCAGAACCTCACTTTCATCTTTATCTTATTGATGTGACACGTCTCATTTGTCAATAAAAACAGAGGTTTTGCATTCGGATCTTTTGGTAATGTAATATTTAAAAATAAGGATTTATAAAATATTGTGCGTGTGATAAATACCTAAAATAATTAGGTATTTATATTATTAATGATTTCGTATACATATCGGAAATCATTTACATATTTATTTTTGTAGTGAAACTTCTTATGAAATTATGATCGGTGACCTTTTTGTGTGACGAAAAGTGGTGGGTGTAAACACGGTGTCGGGTAGAGTGGAACCAGTGTCTCGCTTGCCGAAGGTATTGGAGATTAGTGAGACATACGCTCTTCTCGCTTTCATATTGAAGATTTCACTTTTAACGCGTGTGTACTACATATGGTTTTATTATTACAACTATAAATAAAAATGAAGTTAAAAATACCCTTTTAATATCAAAATACAGTGAATATTACACAGATATAACAATAAAAAAGATAACTAAAAGGACAATAAAACAGCATTCACGCATGTAAAATACATCATAACATATAAAAATCAAACAAACACACTGAATCAGATGTAAAATTGAATTAATACCCGTATAATTATTTAAACCATACTTTTTGTATCAAAATCTATTGGGCAATTGACCTGCGAGACTTGTACAACAACTGTGAGCGTCGTGTTGTCATAAAACCTGCAGGAACTTATGGGTAATAACGGTACAACATCGCAATATAAATACATTAATAAAATAAGAAACCAATAATAGCAACCCGATGTATCCGTAAAACACACAATTTCGATTCGAAATAGATGCAACGATTTCGAGTTGAAATAACTGGATAGACGCCCAAGAGTAATAATAAGTAAAAACCTGTAGATACGTTAGTCCGGTGAAGCTGTTAAGACCTTGCTAGCTCAATAGCGTAGTCAGTTCGAAAAAAAGCTGTAGATACGTTACCTACATGAATTTTGACAAAACAAATGGCACGATAACACACACATACGTAAAATAATATTGTAACGCCACACTGTCTTAGATAAAGTGTGGAAGTAAGATGGCATATTCTCAATATAAGTGGTGAAACAGAAATATATGTTGCTTAGATACGGGCGGATTGACGGGGCTAGATCACATTTGCTACCAAGCCAAATTTTAAAACGGCGCAGTCGAAGCGCTCGTGACGTATCTACAACTTTTTAGTTATATCATTGCCTAAACGTTTAGCGTAAGAAAGAAGTATTAAAATTTGAGCTATAAACATTCAAGTTAAATTCTTTACTATAATTATATTATAAAAACGATAAAGCATATCACCTTCTCAATAATTATTTACGGGCAATAAAGAAACTAACCTTCCATTAGTTCAAATTACCACAAGCTTCCGTTTTTATATTTTTTTAATGATATCTTTAATTTGTTTCAGACAATTCTCAACAAAATTAACATTTCAATTTAGAAATATGCTTAAATTTATATAAACACGTAATTCAAAATACATAAAAGGATATATTAGGTAATATAATAAGTAAAATAATAATTTATGACGTCATTATTGTTACTAACGGCGCGGAGGTTGTATATAGGATACAGCAGTAAGCAGTATAGAATGTTTCATTCATTAATCTCTCGGCTGAAAGTCCCAGATCTTCAAATGGCATATCATATTTTTAAATATCTAGCCAATTTTTGAAGTAAAAACTACGGTAGGCGCGTTCAGCGGTATTTTTTTGGCAGGAGATAGATAGTTTCGCGTCATGACATGCTAGTAAGCGTGACTGACTGTATTGCGCTTGTGCGACTTGCGTCAGACTAGACCCTGTGTACATCCAATATTGATATTCTATATTGAGATTTGATGAATTAATAAACTGAAAAAAATGTATATAATTATTATTCAGAGTGCCAATAGATGTGAAAATGAGACTAATGATAATAATTTCAATTTACAACTTATGAAATTTAAATAATTCACACAATAATTAATGTAAAAATTCAAAAGAGGACACAGTTTCCATTCGTTTCAGTTTTCACTTCTGCGGCAGTCCTTATGACTACATCCATTTCTTTTTCAATTTATAATTTTATATTACATAATCGATTATTGTTGAAGTTTTTCAAATTTCGGAATAAATGCGGTATTTTTTTAAACTTATGCTGCCAACAGTCTGTCGATCATTGCATCATGGAGTTTAAACCCTTCTGATTCTGGACAGTCGAGGGATTAATATATTTTATTGGGAATTCAGTATTTTCGAGATAAATAGGTTATTATAAGCATTTGCACTTTGTAATGTAAATTAATTTATAAATATTACGTATTTTTATACATATTTATAATTGTAGACAATGTTAACCATTATCTTATCTGCACACTCGAAAACAATAACATACAATACTAAATTGTTGTTATAACAATACTTACATCTACTTAAAGATAATTATTACATAAAACAACCTGTATATTAGAGCCCTCGTACACGACTGTATAGCGTGCACCATAAAACTGAGACTCGGTTCGATTTTCGAGATTTTCGGTTTTCGTAATTTTCGTTTTTTCGCCACTTTCTTCACACTATCGCATTTCATCGCTATCAAATACATGTCTGGTTAAAATTTTGAGCATCAAAATATACTTTCCTAACTTATCTCCGAGTTATATACAATTTCAGGGATCCAAGAAGAAAAAAATTAGATCGGTATTCTTCAATAAACGTTTTGAATTGTACAAAATATTTTGAAAAAAAAATGAACGCCTTAGATAAGATGGTACTTCAAAGTTAAGGTACGTATTTACCCAGATACAAACGGAAATATGTTACATAAGTGAATCCCCAATTAAAACTGAATACGGTAATGATGTGTCCTTTTATTAGTGTCCTTAGCAGACTCGGCAGAACGACGTCGCGACGCAGCATATACCGCTAACTTGGACGGTGAAGGGAGACTTGAATCCCGAGGTCTGACTAAAGACTCCCGAGATTCCGCGGCTGGAAGAGAAGCTGATGTCGGCACTGAAGGAAGTTTCCGTACAGTGCTCGTATCGTACGGTAATGGAGAACTGCGCGATGCTGTAGACGCTATAGAACCAGAACCATCCGAGTCCTATAATTAAGAACAATTAATCTTTCTCAATCTTTCAATTGAAAATCAGACGTCACCAGCGCTTTGACTAATGAAATATCAATCTCAGGTCCGCAGGTTCGAACCCCGGCATGTACCAATGAGTTTTTCGGAAATTGCATAAATTTAAAATTGGAAACACTATCAGTTGACGGTGAAGGATATGTTTTGCAGTACCACGGTATGTTGGAAAATATAAAGCTGGGGCTTACTCGGAGTTTAAAATAGCCAACACGTCGTAGCCTGGCGTGGTGATCAAGCCTTTCCCTTCCTTCGGAATGAGGCCTATGGCCCTTCAGTAAGTATCTTACTGGTTGGTGATGATAAATCTTTAATTCCCATCAATTGCTACGAAGCTATTTTTGTTACAAGTTGATTTAGAACCACCGGAATCAAAGCAAAATTTAATATTCACTATATTTATCACCTATTTCTCACATAAAGCAAAACGATTAATCGATCGTCTGTCGATTTAACTTTCTTTTATCTTATGAAGTAACGAACAGGCAGTTAGCTCGCTTGATGTTAAGTATTTATTGCAACATATAATCATATATAATTAATCTTAAAAGAGCCGTAGTTTTAGGCCAATTGTAATAGATTGCTACTCATGAGGACTCGAATCCTGTGCTAGTCAGTTACCAATCCTTGGGACTGGAACAGAGTTGTACGAGCATTGCTGCTTCACGACTTTAACTGGTGTGACAGTCTGATGCTCCTACTGTCAAAACGCTCTGCCATTCTTATTTCGAAATTAATATACGTAAGTCTCAGAAATGTTTGTCCTTATTCTTTATATGTGTTATGAGCTATAGATAACAACTGAAAACCTGGTAATATATGAAGAAGTCTCTGCTTCCATCGCGCGCTCTCCATAATTTCTTTTTTTATTCGACTACAATACCACGTGTTGTTAAATGACAGTTCGACCAAAGATAGTAAGTAATACACTGAACTTAATAGAAAAGATGAAAGATTTTCAATTTATAATCGTGGTTAAAGGTTTTTTTTTATATCATAGTAGGCAAACGAACAGTTGGGTCACCTGATTTTAAGTGATCACCACCGTCCATAGACACTAACAATACCAGTGGAGTTGAAAGAGCCTTGCCAGCCTGTGTTTGGGGGTGAGAAGAGGGGAGAGAATGTGAGCCTCTGGCGCTCTCACTGGTCGAACGAAACGCAACGTTACTTCACTTCGATTTTCTGTGAGAGGGTGGTAGTACCCCGGGCGAGCCGATCCATTCACGCTGAAACCAGTAATAGCTTCAGCGTGGCTCTACCACCTAGGTAACACTAAAATGCTCTGACACCATGTTATGCTTCCATTGTCGAATTCAAAACTACAGCGATGATTTATATGGTACCTGAGCAAGTTACTCCTATCTCACTAAAACTACAATTTATGTTTTTTTTATATTTTATAAGTTTGGCGTATGACCACAAACTCTTCTGATTTTAAACGACGATGTGGTCTAAGTTGGTATACATGCTATACTTAAACGGGGACTAGCTCTCAAGTGCAGCTGCCGGAGCAACCCAACAGATGCTTGGCGATAGATTTTCAACTGGAGGGTGGTAGCTAGCCACGTGGACTCAGAAAAAGCCCTACCACCATGCTAAAAGTATTTAAGATTATGATAAGAAAAAATATGGTAATCGCAAGTATAAGTTATAATTTCATATCAGGAACGTTTCGTGCTAGAATTTTACCGCAATCCTTCTCTAAAAGTGAACCTTAGTCGCCGTATAAGTGAATAATTCTATACATGTACACCATAGTTACCTTCCGTGCATCTCGATGCTCAAGTCGATCGTATCTTGTATTTCTCGCTGATGGCTTCCTCGGTGGGCGAGGTAGTGCGGATGGAGGTGGCGGTAGGCTTGATGACCTCGTCTGCTGTGATGCTCTACCCTGACGCTCTAGAAGTAGAGCTTCTTCCCCCCGCCCGCTTCCGCCCCGCGCGCCGACCGTCCCCAAGCCGGGGAAACAGCACAAACCCCGCTGAAGATTTAAAAAAATAATATTGAAAGACAAGTTGTAAGCAGAAAACAATTGAAGTAAAATAATACATGACGTTTTTTTTAACTACATAAATTCATTTATTAAATTTTATACTTTTCATTCAAATTAACACCTTAATTAGGATAATCATTAACGTCGAGTTCAACTGTAAATTACTTCTATGTCGGTAATATTTTTAACTTGGAAATAAGTTCTACACATATTTTTCCTTGCTCCAGCGAATAGCGTCTCGTATTAGTAGAATAGCCACAATAATGTAAATCTACTTTTGCCTATTTCTATCATTTATTCAAAATGTAATTAAAATAATATCTATGTGTAGTCTTTATCATGCCTAACAAAAAATTGTGGCAGGTTTTTGTGTACACTCAGTAGGTATAATATGTTGCGTATGAACAAAGCAATAAACATTATTGTTTAGTTTGTCACATTCTCAAGACAATAAAGCTAATTAACGTTTAATTTATAATATTTTATTATCCATTCAATTAAAACACCAAAATTAATGTAAATTAAGCAAGGTCTTTAAACTTCCCGGTATTGGAGAACGATGAATGCTATGCAAATGTAAATATTCGTGGATAATAGATGTGAAGCAACGTTCAAAGTCAAATAGCACAATAGAACAATTCAAACTTGAATATAATTAATAATTCTTACCTCAATACGGAAGCGGTGTGGGCACGAAGAAAGTTATGAATTAACCAATTCAATACAATCACTTCGAATTAGATTTATAATAAAACAATCAAATTAACAAACTTTTATTGTAAATATCTTTGTCCCTTTCTACAACGGAGTACAAAGCGTTAAGAGAATATTATGTGGATTACTATTAATAGATTTTTTTTTTCTAACCGTATTTCATCCTGAATACAACTTATTAGATATCATGGTAGGACAGGATGACTAGTCCAGCTGAATAGCGACTACCATACATCAGGTGTAATATTCGCAATGGAGATACTTGTAGGCGTATCACATTCCGAAGTTAGCCGAGGTGGACATATGGTAACGAAATAGGGTGTGTGTACTTTGTACATGGTAATACGCTTCGACAGCGCCTTGTTAAAACTTGGCTAGCTAGCAAACGTGATCTCAAAATCGTATCAACGTTAATGGAAGCATGTCATGTACTGATCGTTTCATAAAATGCCTCAATACTATGACAAACGCTGTCCTGTGTTATGAGATATTGCACAAACTATGCAAGGAACACTTCTTACAGTTTATTTAATCACATATCATTCATATTACGATTAGCACGAATTAATTAATGTTTTTCAAATATCAAATATTACGAAACCAAAAAATAATACGCAAAAAAAAAGCAAGATGTCATGTCTGTTTTGATTATTCTTTATTTTTGAAGGGCAAATCTAAGTAACATATAACAATTTCTTTTTCACCACCGATATTGAGAAAATGCCATCTTACTTCCACATTTTATCCAAAACAGTGTGGCATTACAATATTATTTTACGTATGTGTGCGTTATCGTGCCATTTGTTTTGCTAAAACATCATGTAGGTAACGTATCTACGCCTTTTTACTTATAATATCATTGTGTTTATGGAAAATTCTTATTAGAAAGTAGATCTTCCCAACGACGTCCTAGTTTAATTTCATTAGCATTAACCATTGGATTTAGAAGATCCACCAGATAACCATTCAAAATCTAATAGGAAATGTGATAGCGATATTGTCAGGTTTATGCCAATCCAAGACTAGTTAGGTAGTCCTATGGTGAAGGATGTTTTGGTGTATTTTTAGAGTACAATTTTTTAAATTCATTTAATATTTTATTGTATTGTACTATGCATATCATAACATATGATAAATATTGTCGTGCTCGTATAACAGGCATTTCCGAAAATCATGAAATTTACATACATCTACTTCAGTTCCGTTTACTTATGTCACAATATATGGAAATATCAATCTTATATAATTTCTATCTGCCCAAAAATTTTGATATGTTTAAACTTTTGGTGTAAAAACCTCTCTTATGACTTTAAATTTGAAGCAAAAATGTATTTTATTTAGCGTGTTTTATATTAATGTTCTTAAGGTTTTTTCTTTTTTAATGCATCACATTGTTGAATGATGTTGCCAGTTGTCGGACATACTTTATTTGTCTGCTTGTTAGCAATTTGTTTTGCGTTGGTTCCAGTATCAAAATTGACATGTAATTTTTTTTTTGTGAACTTCTCTCTCCTAATAGCAAATCCGTATTAAAATGTATTAGTTCCGTTTACATGGATTGGAGCATGGATTTGATTTTGTATTTACACTAAAGAAATGTAGCATACTTTTGACAGTATTGCACGTGACAGCTCAGTTATATAATCAGTGTTTCGAGCGGACAAATATTCAATTACTGGCTAGTTAAATATTTGGCTATTTAACCGGTAAAATATATTTTGAAAGGATAATTAACTACCCGAGCGGCACAAAAATTTTACGAAACTCACGATTTATTGATGTTGCTAAAGTAAGTATTAGGAATATTGACAGAATTATACACATAAGCCGGGTATTTGAAGAGCTTCATAATTAATTATTATCAATATTAATTAACATAATAATTAATTTTTAATAATTATATGTAATTTATAACTTTTTATTTGTTAATTAATATATTTATAGTGTACTAGCGGGCCCTGCAGACGTTGTCACGCTCTGGTTAAAAATAAATCCTTGACAAATTATATACCAAAACGTTCCTCATGAATCACTTTATCCACTGATGAAAACCGCATGAAAAGCCGTTCAATAGTTTTTGAGTTTATCGCGAACAGACAGACAGACAGACGCGGTAGGGGACTTTATTTTATACTATGTAATGATATAAGGTAAATTCTTATTAGCCTGTACTATACATATTCTCAATCACGTATCAACCCCACCATGAGGCAAAAAAAGTACTTTGGTTAATTATCCGGTAAATTACCGACTGAACGTTGGTGAAATAAGTAAAATATGTATGAAATGTGTAAATTCTCTTCCCTATATATAATGGTAGATTTATGTGCTGAAGAAATAAATATTTGCAGAAGAAAATACTCCGACGAAAGGTTACAGTCTAAATTGTATAAGTATGGAAATAAACCTGAAGCGATTCATTTAGAGTGGTGTCGTTATAAAAACTATATTGCTCCAACGTTTTTTAACAAAAGTGAGTAAATTTGAGAATAGTTCAATGTTTTTCTTATATTGATATATGTAATACATTTAAACGGATATAGGAATTAAAACTCAAAAACAGTTCAATCCAAGCTAAAAGCTGAGGGAATGTTAGGCACAGCCATTAAAACCACAACAAACAAAACATGATTTTTATTCTAAAACATGCTTCCTATAAAAATAACATTACATTGAATACATCGTTACGAAAATATATTTTAAATAGCTCCCAATAAAACTGTTCATAAATACAAAAAACCGAGAAATAATATTAAATACCTTATAATTTACATACAAATTATATCAATACTAGTTTTGAAGACAAGAAACATAAACAATGACTGAAATTATACCGTAGTTTCATCTTTAACAACATAAAGGTAAAATAGGCATACGAATATCAAAAATCCACAGTCTAAGTTATCGTTTCCTGACTAGTTAACGGAAGATTAACGTTCCTGCTTTTTTTTTACCAATTTTAATCATTTTCAGGGGCGAATACTAGCTATGTAATTTTTATATTTTTTTATCCAAAAAAATCATAATTCATATAGACGTCCATTAGCGTAAATGGGTTATTTGATACTAATTGAAATAACAATTAAAATGATAAAAATAAAGTACGGAACTTTATTCAAACTTATATATCGGAATTAATTTGTACTATAAATTATGAATAATATTTATCACGTAGTCCGTCAACCCGTTTTATGACGTCACAGTAAATACATGGTACCTTGGAATACAACTTTTGCTTGTAGTTTTAATGGTAAAATTTAAAACTGTGATTTGTATTATCGTTATTTTCCTCTGCATTTCTTTATACTGTACTAGTACCATTGAGTATGTGTTAAACAAACTAAATTTTTATTTAGTAATTAAAGTAAATACATTTAAAACCTCAAGGAGTTTCCAGAGAAAATTGTCATAATGTTCTTGACCTTGAAATAAGGAGGAATTTGACTTTATAAAATGAACTAAGAAATTGCGTTTTCTTAATGATATTTTTTTTATTCAGCACTTGAACGTCATAAGAAGAAAAAAATAATG
>AP028432.1:15947474-16023474 GCA_036509395.1 Antheraea yamamai
AAGAATATTTATTACAGTCCTTTTTACCGCTTTGAATATACCTAGATTTGTAGAATACAAATTTAGGTATAAATACGTATTACATCGAGACAACCTAAAGATAAATAAATGCCAAGCAGAGCACTTTGTTTTATAATATGTAGTGATAATAATATTTTAACTTTGTTTTGACTCTTGACTATATTATGCGCATGTCCGAACTTATGGGTATCTTCAGAGCGGCCAAAAAGATTGACAAGGACTGTACATGAATTGATATATTTACATTATTTTGTAATGAGAAATTTGTCTCATTATGTTTTTCTTCCTGAAACTTGTAACAAAATTTACGTTGAAAATAATAAACCGAACTTTTCAATTGAAATTGGCTCCAATTCCCACATATGTTTTAATACACAATTATTTATAGGATATAAATTCGTCAAAAGTAGTAAAAGTTCTAGAAAAAAAGGCACGTTTATCTCATATTTTATTTGTTTTGCCGTACCTCCTACGATACAACGCCGACGCGTAAATATTTAATATACTACGCGAAGTACGAACTATTGAAATAGATTTTCAAACGAAGTACTACTACTGCTTACGTCACACAAGTAAAATTATATTATTCATCGGTATCGTAACCAAATATATCTCAAGATTGTACTCATTCCTAGAATAGTTTTTAATAGAACAATCACCTATATTGTTTTCTTAATCATCAAAAGCTATATGCACCTATATACCTATACCTTATATCTATATCAGGACTAAAAATATTTGGTGACTTAATATTATACTCAAGCAACAGGTCAAAGGAGTGAGTACTGAATTGTATCAAATTGCGATCACCCCTCTCTCCGTTTATATTACCAATTCCAAATGATCTCTTTGCGAAAACAACAAGTTCGGAAAAAAAAATCATCAAAACCAGACTGAGTCATTGATATACCAAAATAATTTGAATACATTTGATTACGCACCTAAAGCCTATGTTTATGTAAGTGTAAAGTGGTCGGGTTTTTTCTAATTCCCGCCTTTTTAGCGACGGCCTTGGAGTTGAACATATAACCATCAAGCACTTCATAGGTGTGTTAAGATACGTGTACTTCAGAGCCAGGCTCTCTTTAATTTTGGCGTGTTTTATCATTTAAATTACAATGCCTTTCAACATGAGGTGATTTTGTGGTCAAATATATAACCAACAAAGTTAAAAAATATGTGTAGTTGTTTTAATTTTCTGATATATTTCATCATTTTTGAATGTTTCCTATACATGTATTTTTATTTAGGTAAATAATTTTATTGACATTTTGTTGGGAATTTTATACTATGATTTGGGTTTCAATAGGTGATCTCTTTATTTTTGCAACAACCATACATATCACTAATTTAATCATGGACTTCGTTTAATAAAAAAAAATGTGACAATTATACTAACGAATATCGTATAATTAGCTAATAAGTACGACGATTAAACAAAAAATAGTACAAGATAGTTATATAATAGTAGTGTAATTATGTAAGTCGGTAGTGGTGACCTTAACTGTTCCGCTGTGGATAAATTAAAGATTAAAGGCATGCGATTTGTAAAGTCGAAGTTCGTAAAAGAAACCTCTTTAATATTCGCCCTTCTGAAATTATCCGATTAGCGTGGAAACGGTGACCTTACTGAAGGTTGAAGCCGTGGCAATCGGCGACGTTTGCTTCCCTAAACACGAAAAAGTTTACACGATCATTATTTTCATGTAACATGATAATTACGATTCAGATATTCACCAATAATAAATTATTGTTTCGTTTCTATATTTAAGAGGTTAAGTAGGTTTTGGTAAATCAAATTAACAGAACGACTTGCCCTTAAAATAAATATGTTAAAGTTAACTTTACATTTTAGTGTAACTTAAATATAAATAAAAAACAAATTTCATTGTAACGCTTATCAACGCAACGTTTTCGATGCGAAAAAGGCTGAGAGAGTCATAAAAACTGAAAGAGATAGATGAGCGCGACAGATTAAGACAGTTTTTGACCGCTCCTGAATATAGCTGTAAGTTCAGGTTTACGCGTAATATAGTCAAAGAGTTGAATATAAAACAAAGCTAAAATATTAGAATCTAAGATTGGTATTTATATATCTTTAAGTTGTCTCAATGTTATAAAATAATATAATACGTTTTTATACCTATATATGTGTTCTGCGCAACTATATTCAGAATGCTCGAAAAGTTTGCCGAAGATTATATGTACGTGCGAAGTCAAACACAGAAAATGAGGTTTGTTAATTAATAACTGTTTATATAAGCACTTGCTTTACACTGAATAATACATTAATTATTTCTACATGTCGCCAAAACAGTGTGATAATTGTATCGATTTTTATTTAATCTTTAAATACCTGTATACAATGTATAGAGCAATATCAAATAAAGTATTTTATAGAATTAATGTATAGAAAATCCACCAATAATAATATGAACCTAGATATCTCCAATCTATAAAAAAGTTTGTTTTTTATAGTCGGGTGCTAATCTTCTGGCAACAAGAAAACTACTGGTCATAGTTAACTATGCTAGTCTACAACGAATTAGTGGCTTAACGGTCTTCGTTTTAACTACACTTTTTAGTATAATTCAAATTTATATAAATCTGAGCTTTGTGTTAAGGATACAGGGTGCAAAGCGTTAATTTAAACTTTTAATTGATTAAAAGCAATGCTATAAGAACAGGAAATAACTGTTAATGTCAAATTTAACGAAAGTTAAATTAGGGCTGTGTTCAAATTGATTGCAAATGTGTCACTTAATCTAAATAGAAGCAACATGGAATCTGTCGGATCTTAATGGAATCTGCCCGTTCAGTCATTATGTTTAATAAGATCGCTTGTCACGTGTCACTGATTTTGAGGGTTTACGATAATGGATGATGCAGATTCGTTGTTTTTCGTATTATACATTTTTATACTATATAAAAACAGGTCAATTCATTATGGTTTGTTTGTATTTTGTTTTGCTCGAATAAACGTATTTCACTAATATCAAAATATCTATTTATTTATTTATTCAGTATTTTTCATAGCAAAACAATAATTTTAAATACAGAAAAAATGCGTTAAAACTAAATGAGTAAATTCAACATTTTTACGTAGAACTAATAAAATCGAATAGAGTTTCATTTTTATTAAGTTTTAAATATTCACTGTAGATAATATAATAAAATGATTAATAAAAAATAAAGTATTATTTCTCAGATTATTTGCAATCCAATAGAGTTTATTAAGACTTGAATCATACCTTCAGTCATCGTCAATAGAATTGATTATTGTACTGATGTTTAAACAGTTGTTTTACGAACTGAATGACTAACGTCTGCATCAGTTGTTTAATTTATTTTGCTTGGTTTAGGTACCTGATAACGCCTGCCACAATAAGGTGCGGTAGTTATAGTCTTGTTTATGATTGCTTGAATCTTTTTTACATCATAATGTTTTGTTTATCGCTATAGCATGAATTTAATATTTTTTTATTTACGGTATTGTTATAAATTGCGAAAAGTTCCTACGTTTCTAAATACGATTATTATCTGCTTATATTATTATTTGTTGAAACTACTATTTGTGATAATAAATATATCTATATCAACACTGAGATTGTGTAATATATTTTCCGCATTCGAATATCTACAAGTACTGGTCATGGTGATTGATTGAAAAGTATAGAAATTAACGTATTGAAGCATCATATAATGGATAGTAATAAAAAAAATTATAGCTTATAAGCCTTCTATATATTTTGATATAGATGTGGTAAATTACAAGGAGATCGGTCAAATGATAATGAAGTTTATTCTTATATATATTCAATCAGCTTTATTATCCGTTCAGTTCGTATTATATTGTTATTAATTAAATTTTACGTTACCTGTTGTATAAAATACAAAATTAATTTCATTGAAACACCTGATAAAATCTTTAGCTCACTACAAATATTTTTCATTTGTCATTTTAAATACGCGTCATGTCTTTACTGGAAATATTAATCATTGTTAAAATAAAATAATAAAAATAGAATTTAAAGTTAAGTGGTGTAAGTTTTTAGTGTCTGACTATAATTTCACCTGATGTTTAACTATGTGGTCCAAGGTGACAATCATGCTAAATCTAGAGGGAGTGGCTCTCAAGCGTATCTACCGGAACATATCCATAAGTTCTTGGCGATAATTTTTCAACGTGAGTGTCGTAGAAAGCCAGGCGGGCTTATAAAAGCCCTACCATAATGCAAGTTAACATTGGCATAAAAAATATTTAGCGAACTATTGTTCATACTATTTAGATGTTCCAGTTTAGGCAATATACCTGCAATGTATTTTACAACAAACTTGGAATAAAACTCTCAATATCCGATAGCGTATCGACGTTCTCATTTAGTCGATGTAGATACAAAATACGTCAATCGGTGTTATTATAGCTTTATTCATGTTTTTGCCATGAGGCTGGTTTTACTTATAATTTGATAGCTGAATAAGTTAACATACATGCTATTCACCTGATATTATATGGCACTACAGACTTATAGTTATTGATAACTAACCTTATAAAAGCTGATGCCTCTGAGTTCAATCATTCATAGGTTGTTACTCCTGAGACCTGTGTCAGAAACCCTTGACTGTCAGTACATGTTGCTGTATAGTCTTAAAATCGAAACCCAGCAATGAACGTTGGCTTGTGTCGGAAAGCCTCGATTGTCAGTATTAGTTGCCGTAGACTTAAGACTGAAACCCAGTATTGATCGTTAGCATGCGTCGAAAAGTTTCGAGTATCAGTAATGGTCGCCGTAAAGTTCTAGGACCGAAACCCAGCACTGATTTTCGGCTTGCCTCTGCAAGTATCGAGTGTCAGCATTTGTTACCGTATTGCTTTAAGACCTCGAAACCTAGCACTGATCTTTAGTATTCGTCGGAAAGCTTAAGAGTGAGGTCATATAGTATTAAGACGAAAGCCAGCACTATTCTTTTGAAGCAAAAATAGGTGCTTGAAAATCAAATAGGAACATAATTGTAAGCAAAAACCAAGTTAATTGAAAAAGAGTTCAGGGCTAACAGAAGTAAGTTATTGCTCCGTCCTGTTTGTGATCACGTGCATTAACCGAGAAGTAATTATAATGTAATTGTAAGAAAATTGGAGGGAAAACGTGAAAACGTTTATAATAGCGTGATTGAATTCGCGAGTAGTGAAGCCTTATAAATTGTTGTTAAAGGTCTTCTAAATTGTACGAGAATACCATATGAATATTATACAATTATAATACACTAGCAACCGCCACCAACTTCAGCCGCGGTAAATTACAATATCCATACATAGGATAATAAGAATGTAAATCTAACGTGTCTGTACTTTTTAGATTTTTGTGAAAAAAATTGTTGTCTTGGAATATGTAATAAAATACATTACAATCATTTTTAGCAATGTCTGTCTGTCTGTTTGTTTGAACACGCATCATTGCTAAAGTAGTGCGTTCACGATAAAACCTCACCAAGGTAATCATAAAGCATATCTTTGAGTAACATTTAGTCTTAGTTTCATTGAAATCAGTTCAAAGTTATTGTAATTTTAATGACGAAGCAACTTAAGTACGTGAGAAAAGTAGATAAGTAAATGGACTTCACATGATTTTATTAGCCACTGTTTTTTACTTTAGGTTCCACGCGGACGGAGTCACGGCCATAGCTAGTAAAATTTAATAACAATAATACACGATTTAGGGCCATCTATTGGTGGGTTTTAGAAGTCTGTTGTGTGTAGCGGCGTTGAAGTTTATCGATTTTAGAAATACCGACATCCAATTTTATTCATTCGACAAAAAGTTTTGAGGTATATGTATTGTTTCTTGTTTTAACAATTCGAAAACTTTCAATGCCATAATTGTGGTATACTATCTTAAATTCGTTTCCAATCTACTCAATCTATGTGTATCTTTAGCGTGTTATATATTGCGTTGTATTAAAATTTCTTCTTCTTCTTACCTTTATCCCACCTAAGTAGGGTCGGTACAACATGTTTGTCATGTTGTAGTGTCTGATTTGGCTAAATTTTTACGATCGGCCGCCAGCCTGACATCAACCCTCCTTGGGATTATTGTGTTGTACCATTGTATTTATGATTATTATTATATAGTTATGAAGTCTGATGGGATCTTTTACCCTTACAATTTTTCTGTAGTCTTTAGCTTTGGTAGGCTATCTATAGTGTCTGCTTGAGCGGCACCACCGTTCCGGTTAATAACGAAGTTCTTCAAGATTATGGTTTGCTTGCTATATTGCCATTTTTATGTAACAGAAAACTGTTCAACTTTAGACTATTCCCGAGGATTGCATTTTCGGGTTTTTTTTTTCAGGATTCGTGGTTTCAGAGTTTTCTCAGTAATAATAATATAACATTAGATACAATAAAATACTATAATAATATAAAATATGAAAACAATAATAGAAAAATAAATGCAAATTAAAATTAAATTGTATTAAAATTTATTTTACTTTAATCTCTACTTTATCCACATAAATTATGATGTTGGTTGAACTACTTAATAAAGATTGTTTGTATATTTTAAATAGACGCAATGCTGATGGTTAGCCCTATTAGAAACATTTCTCTTTACAACACAGTAGTGAAAAATATGAGTAATCATGTTAGAGTTTACCGAAGCCCGGATTCCGATATCGTAATCCGATGAAAGCCTTATTGTTATAGTGCTTAAATGAATATTGTTGCGTACGATTATGCTTGTTTATCAGTCATTTTGCTTTATGATGGCACGGTTTGCTCTGTTCTATTTTGTTACTTTGTTTCTCTAATATATAAGCCCTGCTTGTGAAATGTTTGAGGTTTGATAACATTATTAATAGTAAGGAGAGTCTCTGGCTTTTGAGATACAGATCGATTTATTTATAACTTCTTGAAGTTATACTTCTTTAGGCGCGTTATGAAAAAATGATGAGAGTGAAATTTTAATTTTTGTGACACAAAATTAACAGTATGAAGCTGTCTGCTTAACCGCTCATTAAGTCTCGAAAAAAAAGCTACCAACAAAATAGAAATTGAACCTCGATATTAGTCGCGCATGTTGGTACGCTCGTCGTTTTTTTTTTTTTTTTTTCTACAAACGTAGATTAAGGCGAAAGATAAAATTTTTGAACAGATTGTTATCTTGTTACGCCAAAGAAGTATAACTTCTAACGCGTGTACATAAGTACACACACACTTTTTTTTATTTATATCACATTTCTTAATAATTGTTACAGGCTTTGTTTAATAACACGGCAAAATTACACTGTGTCTGATAGTAAATAGTACGATTTAATACAAAGATGATTAATCAGGGATTTGCGCTCAATGGCTAGTCCTCAATGACGATTTTCAAGCTCCTCCATAACTGAATATTGATTGATTGTTGATACTGAAACGCTGCAGACTAAATAAGAGTCATTACACCAGGTTCATCACCAATTGTGTGGTCGTTGTTATCTATTTCAGGAACGCAATAGGAGCTTGCTACGATGGTGAGTGTTAGGCTAAAGTTTGCATACAACTATTGGATCCTACCACTCAGAAAAGGTGAGATCTGTAAGATTCCTTCGCAAATTTCACACGATTTTTACGCACTTATCGTATTTTATTAACAATAATAATGTGGTTTAAGGTGATAAATACGCTAAACCTAGGGGCATGATTAATTCTCAAATGCACCTAGCGGAACATAATTATAAGTACCTGTTGAGAGATTTTCCTGTCGATGATGGTAGCTAGCCAGGTAGGCTTTTTATTTACTCTGATAACAGTAGTTACGGCTACAGCGTGTTATTTTTATCATGGATCAATCATCAAAGGAATAAAGGTTGATTTATAAATATCCACGGCCAACCGTGCCCTGGATCTAGGCCAGCTAATTCGCCGCAGTGTTCGCCACAAACTACGTCACCTAACATTTCGTCATATTAGTTAGCTTTCGCGCCACGTAAGAGTATGTCATACTATCTGGTTTGTATTTCCATAAATTCATCGATTTGTCATAAATCTTTATAAGTCTAAGGCTTTTAGAATGTTATTAATTAAATGTTATTATATTGATTGTAAATTTATTAGTAATAGTAACTACATAATATAGTGGTCCAGTGATCAAAGCAGCTGACAACTATATAATACGGCTGACGTAAAAAGTGAGTCTAACGAAAACACGAATCGTTGAAAAGTTGACGAAGTCTTTATCTCTATCGAAATATGCTTAACTTATTCTTTTGATTAAGTGTAACTTGAGAACAGACGCTGAATAAAACTATACTATTATATTAAAAAAAATTTGAACCCGAATATTTATAAAACATAATATTGCAAAAATACCAGATGCGCCCGTCTTTGTTCTGACAGCAGTATTTCCACTTTATTCATGGTAAAATCTTAATAGGTCCTTTTGAATTTGAGTGTTTGTCGATACAGACGATTGTTAATTTTTACTTATTTGGAAATCGACTACGAAATGCAAATAGAGATTTTCCTTGTATTGTTGATTTTTTCCTATTATTATAATTTCATTATTTTCTGTATTTTCGTGTCCATATGGTTTAAATTTTTATATAATTTGTGACGGTATCTCATTTCAGAGAAATTCTAATATTATAAATATGATTTATTTGACATGGAGCGTGTCTTGAAAACTAATCTTATGATAATATACGATGATATGACAGTATGATTTTGCACGGGTGCAATGTCTAACTAAGGTCGCGTTATAAACACCATAAAAACATTTACTACGCGTTTAATTCATTGGCACTTTTACATTTACCAGTCATAGAAGCTCGTAAGAACTTACTTTTAAAAACTTTGTTTTTGCGTGTTTTTTGAAATTTGTTACATCTTCCAAGATATTAATTGAAATGATGTACTGTAGAAATAATCTCTAGAAGATGAACATTAGATGCCCAACGTAATTAATCTTTTTAATTGGATTTTTTTTAATTGGATTTAGTCCTAACAGTGTATTGATTAAAATAATTTAGCAAAAAAAGTTTTTTTATTCAATGATGACGTAATGAATATAAATGTCTACAGCGAGTTATCTTTAGTAGATAGACACTGTCATAGCGGACTTGTATGATTTTTAGGATATACATTATGTAGTAAGTACATTATTTTAAGGAAACTTTGACCAGTGTTATAGTAATGTAAGCGTATAAAGTTTTCTCTCTCATAATAATACCTAATAATGAGTGAACGTATTCCGCAATATTGGAAATCTATAATTTTCAAGTTTAACTTAGATTAAATTTATTTATTTAAAATTTTAAGAATGAGACTGTCTTGCGTTTAGCCATAACTTCTTGACGTTTATGTAATTTATAACTTTTTAGTTTGTAATCTAGTATCATATTTTTGTTTAGTTTATATGGAGATATAATGTAAATTGAAATTATGTATGATGTGTTCGTTTTATTTGTTTATGCTTCAAAACTAGGTTGAAATATTTGCGTGGTGATAAAACATAAAAGATGCGGGCCACATGCGGTGCTTATTATTTGCCCTACATTACTTTTAATACTCTTTGATGCGCTGTTAACATACTTTTAAATTTAGTTTATGCATAATACTTATTGGTTGTTTATTATACATGTAACTATACAGATCTATCATCTAGCAAAAAGCAAAAAGATGGATAGATTAAAGCCCGCCTCTATGAGAAAATATTTAGATGCATCAGTTTTGACCATAGTTCGTTCCATGCCATCGCAGAGTCAAAGTTTTTAATTAAAATTCTCTCTATCTTCCGTACTTAACACCCTTTAGGTCTATAATCTACAGTATTTATACAATACCCAATATAGTTTTTACCTTTTAGTGAAAAAATATCATTCTATATATTAACTTGTGAAGTAATAACTTTGTACCTCTTATCACTGGATGACCAATAGTTATGTTAAATATACTCCGTGTTATTACAAAAAAGTTAAATACGTATTGAATACTTGCTTTAAAAAAAATTTTGGACACTTACGTATTAAATGCACCGCACTTGCCAACGGCTGCTGCGGCAAGATCGTGTTATACTTTTTCGCAAGTCTAACCTAACCTAACCAAACAGAGATAGAAGAGCAAGATGTGGAACGTTCGGCGAGCGCGGTGCATTTAATACGTAAATATCCAAACTTTTTTAAAGCGAGTATTCAATACGTATTTAACTTTTTTGTAATAATACCCACCATGTTTCGCATACTAATTATAACTCTACAGTATGTAATAAAGCACGTGAATATAATATATAGGTATAATTATTTCATTATCACAGGTAATTAATCTAAGTATATGACAGTGACACTGATTTTTACATGACTACTGCATTCTTGTGACTTGTGTACACTAAGATAATGTTAATTGATGGGCTGATAACACTAATCATAGTTTATTTATATATTTTGTTTATCTTAAAAATTTCTAATTACGTCTACTTTTTAAATGCATTGTTATTGTCTACATTTTTCGTGTTCTTAGTTAAAACGTCTTTTTCCTTCCCTGTAACATTTATTTTTAATTTTCCTATTAGAATAGAATGTTGTTATTTTCGATGATACAATAAAGAAACAGTTTTTTTATATCATAGGAGGCAAATAACCGGCGGTTCACCTGATGTTAAGTGATCACCGCCGTCCATAGACACTAACAACATTAGGGGAGTCGCTAATGCGTTGCCAATCTGTGTTTGGGAGAGGGGACGAGGTGAGGGAATGGGAGGGGAGGGGAGGAGGGCCTTCGGCGCTCTCATTGACCGAACCATATAACGATATAATAAACAAAACAATTGAGATAATAAACAACGCAGACGAAGTCGCGGGAATCAGATAGTAAAGAAATATAATTGCTTAAATCGCGAACAGGTAACCAAAAATACCATTGGAATACTGTACGATAGAGTACTAAGATCATTTTGGAATTTTCATCTCATCGTACTGTAAACTTTGACAAATCAAGTTACAGTATTATGTGTAAGATAAAAGATGAACGCAGTATGTTTTTTTTTTTTTCTTTTTTTCGAACTGACTACGCTATTGACCTAGCAAGGTCTTAACAGCTTCACCGGACTACTAAGGCGAGCGCTTAAGGCACTCAGCCGACGCAGTATGTAATTGTCGTTTCCTATGGTCTCAGCGTTTCGAAGACGCTATGAATTAAGCTATGATCGTTTCAACAACGAACAATGAAGACATGAAGTCGTGGGTATAATGTAGAGTTAAATTCGTTCTATATAGGAAACTAATCGGCAAAAGTGCTGCGAATAATAATAAAAACTGTCATTTTTATTTTCGCTTTTGTTACAGTGATGAGGAAATATGGCCACTGATTGCCGGAATGATAATTGGATGACAAAACCTGGTTATTAAGCCAAAACAGGGACGATCGCGTGACAAGCAGTCGTACTTGAATTTCTCGAGCTTTTAGTAGGTAATTTGTTGCTTTACCGTTTTATACAATAAGTACCTATTACACAGTGGCTGTTTTGTAGATCGATCGAGATATTAGTCGATTAGATAGAGCTTGGTCGTCTAGTATCGTACACATAAGAACAAAAGCGTTAAATTTCAATAGTGAACGTTTGTTGAAAATTTATTTTAAAGTTTAATTTTCTCTCGAACTGATTACGCTATTGACCTAGCAAGGTCTTAACAGCTTCACCGGACTACTTATTTTAAAGGAAATAAATTAAATGTTTTAGAAAAAAGTTAAAACTTTGTTCGTTGCTTCACAATGATTGTTATCTTCGTATAAGAAATATTGCCTATTGAATTTATAAGTTACAAACTTAAAGTTTAATTATATTATAAGAAATATGATATGTTGATAAATTTCATTGTTATGGTAAAATGTAATAACTTTTTATTTTTTCTAAAATTCACATTAGTCTTAATATTATAAATGCACATGTCAGTTTGTTTGTCACGCTTTGATACTTTAACTAATCAACCGATCATCATTAAATTATGCATACACGTTAAAGGTACAAAAGAGAACGTAGGGTACCTTTCCTCCACAAAAAAAATATTGTTTTCGAGAGATAGGTCAAATTTACACGAGCGAAGCTGCCGGCAAAAGCTAGTATTATATATGCGCAAGTAACACTTTGTTTCTGTTTGTTACCTACACACGACTAATTTTACATCAGATCATAATGAATTTTATGCATAGAGGTATTCTCGTATTTAAGGAAGGATGTAGATTATTTTTCCTTATAAATTTACAGAAAAACAAGCAGACAAAGTTGCAGGTAAATGTTAGCAAAAGTTTAAAAGTCACTGGTTACCATCCTGCCGCATCCTTGGTTCTTTAAATATAAAATATACATAATATTAATTACTTTATCAACTGATCTTTTAATATTATGTGTACGCGTTTTATTCACTTAATTTTAATTGTGGACTGATTTAGAAATGGCAGTTCCATTATAACTTGCATCAACTTACAACTAAAAAAGACAAATCTGAAATAGATAACAAAGTAATTACATTAGGAACTCTAGAAGAGTCTGAAGTCGGTTCTGTTAGAAATTGGATAAATAACAACATGCCCGGTATTAATATTGAATATTTAACAAACAGAGTCTTCTGACAATGATTTCTGATTATTTAAAAGCCACAAATCAATATAACCTTAACCGCAGTTAGATGAACACAAGCGTGAAGAAGTAAAAAATAAATCAACTCTTCCGTCATCTACGATGAGCCGTAGTGCTGTACGAACTTTGGTGTTGTCGGTGAACCGAAAACCGACAAGAGCAGTTCATTCCACCGCAACGCAGCGTCACGGTGGAACTCATTACTACAATTAACGAGTCCGCAGTTACTCATGTACATAAGTCGGTCAAAAATTTCGGGAGATTTATTCATCTAATGCCGTGATCGGTGCAATGAACTTTAAGCGTTACCGCCTATACCTGTTTTTAACCTCAAACGAGGCCATATCATGACCTACAGATATATAATATTTATATCGTGGACTGTATTTTTAATTCGCCTTTTTATATTATATTAGCGGCCGTACGCGGTTTCGTTTGCGTTAATATTTAACTAAGTTTTGCTGACGGTTTCGCCCGCGTTAGTGTAGATTTAATCTCGGGGACAGTACATTTTTTCTACTACTTGAACTTTTCATTGGATTACAACACATAAGTTATATAATTTATAACCATATTGTTTAAATTGGGCAAAATACGTACTAAGTAATTTGGAAGATATCCTGATATCTGAGAGCTGTCTTTATATATGCATAAACTGTTAGTTATACCATGGTAATGTATGATGGCATCATATACATATATACATACAATACATTCTTGATAATTTAATTTATGTCCGTAAAAACTTTTAAACTAATTTTTTTAAACTTTAAAACTGAATTTAGTAAAAGACCGGCATAATCTAAATACTAGAAACTGTGATAAACTGGTGGTCCCATGTTTCAGACTTAGAAAAACCAGTAATAGTTTTTTAGGTAATAGTGTTAGGTTCTACAATAAAGTTCCAAAGCATGTTACTGATTTGCCGGACTGTAAATTTAAGCGCCACGTCAAACGGGTTTTAGTTTCAAAAGGATATTATAGAGTGGATCAGTATGTGAATGATAGTGATGTCTGGAATTGACTCCTCTCTGTGCACCCACTAAAAGCATTGTATGATGTATTGGAAATATATGTTAAAAAAATGTACCCGATCGAGTTTCTTGCCGGTTCTTCTCGATGACTGGGGTGTTTTCCGAACCGGTGGTAGTCTTTGACAATCATAAGTGCCTTATTAGGGTCTAAACTGAATAGAGTATTTTTGGTTTGATTTGATTTGATTACTAGTACTAGTACAAATACTAGTACCAACTAATATTATAAATGCGTTACGTTTTCACCCATTAACTACAACACCGACCGTGATGAAATTTGGCATATATTTCGTCACGAGTATAGAAAAAGATATAGACTACCTTTTCTCCTTAAAAAAGTAGTCACCCGAAGGCTATATTAAATTAACATTAACGCGAGAGAAGCTACGAACCAAAGTTAGTTTACTATGATTCTCTGTTATAGACACGAGTATACATTTTTAATTTTTTTTTTTTTTTTTTTCGAAAAGAAAATGGTATTGACAACAGGTCTTAACAGCTTCACCGGACTCTAGGCGAGCGCTTAAGGCACTCAGCCGAATTTATTTTGACAACTAGCTCAAGGGTGCGCGGCACACCTCGGCTTTGTCTGTTGCCTGATACATGCAATTCGCGACCTATCTGAGCTAACCTAAGCTAAGCTAACTATTCATACATATATGAGTTGTTGAAACATATATGTGTACCAAGCATACATACCTCAACAACCCTTATATATATTTCGTATCGGATACATTTTTAATTAAGTGAAAACAAGATCTGTGTTAATAAAATTGTTACACCGTTATTCTTATTAAACCTAATAATTGCTGTTTGCTATTGCTTATTACCGGTGAAGATGCGAATTAGATGAAAAAAGAATACCGAAAATGCAGGGTATGTATGGTGTAATATTCCGTCAACGTGTCTTGGGATACGGTATATTAGGATATTAGTCTCGTGTACACAGGGATAATACGACCGTTTACCTGTTTATTAAAAGTATAAATACATACATTTATATATAAAGACGAAATAGTACATCTTCCTCTCCGTTTGTCAGTCGGTTTTATTTATTTTTTCTCTTTATTACCTTTATGAGTTTTAGTGTTAGCAATAAAAAAATAATTGAAAACTGTTTTTTTCGTACAATCGATGAGTCTTTTTCCAGATAGGTATATATAAGGCTCTATTCGTTATATTTCATGTTCTTTAAGGTTACACTATTTATACAATTTTGGAATAAAACCTTATTTCTTTAAATTTTGTTGGTCTTAATGTTTCATCACAATCTCATGATGATACATGTCAAATCTAGAGGAGAATAGCTCTCGAGTGTAGCTGCCGGTATACACGAACAAGTGCTGGACGACAGATTTTCAACCTTAGGGTGGTAACTCCAGGTGGACTTAGAAGGATACCTACCAACATGTTATGGTTTCGTCACGATATTTTCCTTCAAGGAAGCTCTTATTAAATTAAAAGGATTTGAATTTACGTCATGAGGTTGGGTATGGATACGTAATTTAATTCGGTTAATGTGGTGAGGTCCCCAGCAAAAGGAATTAAAATAAAAAAAAAAAAAATCGTTTTAACTTATCAAATTCTTAAATTAAATTAAATAACAAAACTGATTTATCGTGGAAGAATTTGGACGACTGGGAAATCACTACTATTTATTTAGGAGTAAAATTAATATTGTTCAGAGGGATGTAAGTTATTGGGGTAAGTATTCCAGCTATGTTAAATATCATATTATAATTTGAGATTTCAGTGAATAATATATTAAATATAAATTTATGATATAAAACATTACATATGTTACTTAACCCCTTGACTGTGAAAAAACATAATGGTTTAAACTCCAAAGAAACGAATGTAGACTTTAGGGGTCACAAGTGAACAGACAAATTGGCTTGAAATTAAAATCTAGTACACTATTTTGAGATCTGGGTTTTAAAAAAAATCTCCCTATACTTTATTATCTATGTTATAGTTTCCGTAATAAAATGACACGCGCATCACCTATTTCAAAGTATTAGTTGTATTAATTTACAAAAATCCACGGTCGTGTGAACGAAACACACGAATAAACAATATGGTAAAAAATACATTTGAATAAACAGAACATTCTATTTACTTATAAATACATTTGTGTCAACTATCCGCTTTGCGTCTATTAAGTTTTTTTATTCAGTGTAGTCAGGTATAAAATTTAAAAGCCTGATATCTTTCAACGAAGTTCGTTGGCCTCAGTTTTTTGCGAGGCTGTATCTCGTCTCGATTTATTTTATTTTTTTATTTTATACAAGCACTATATTATCTCCGAAACAGCTTCGTCGAGATCTAACAAGTCACGACGGACAATTCTAAGATGGTAATTATGCGCCCACAGACTTATTAGGCATCTATTACTATGATTGATCGAAAAAGTTTTAATAATGAAATGAATCTCCTTTATAATTTAGAAAGTTGTTTTTTTCAGGTTCAATGTTGCCAACCATATAAGACTTATCGTGTTTAAATATAGATTCAAAATTCACCACAGACTTTACATACGCGAGTTAACAATGTGATCAAACGAAATTTACTGCAAATATTATTGGTTCTATCGAAATTGAATATCAAGGATCATTTCTAAAAGCGACATGAATTTTGTAATACCTCCGAGTTTAGTTGATGTCTACTACACGCATTACGAATTGTACAAATACATATGGGTATTTCGTGGCGAACGGTTGAGAAGCAGGTGCCCAAATAAATTGTAAGTACAGGTTTTGCTAGGGTTGTCCGATATATTTCATCGTATTTTTTTTTCAGAAACACGTACCTCTTTAAAAACTGCTGAACTAATGTGAATGTAGTTTTCAAGCCATTTTAAGACAGAACTAGAGGGAACATATGTGTGTATAATAAATGTAATAGAATTAGACTAAGCTAGCATTCACGTCAACAGTCCCCGTTTAATCCAGCTAAGGCTCGTAGTTCTCGTGAAATATCAGAAATACCTTTATGTGAACAAAGACTGGGGCGTCTATCAGTTGTATTTAATAAGGTTAATAGATTGTGACAAAAAAAAAATTGATATATAATAAAAAATAACATCTTGGGACGTTAAGAGGCTCAAAGTTAGCAGTAATATGTTTCTTTAATGCGACATATAAACATAATTTTGGTCGTTAAATTTAAAAAAAGTTAGCACTCGAAAGTAACGCCACCTACCGGGTTGTACCGGGTAAAAATCATTCAGGTGGCCTTATAAGTATAAAAAAATCATCAAAATCGATCAAGCCAAGAGAAGAATAAGAACATACGCAAACCGAAATTATACATATAATCAGCTATAAATAGGTATAAATATATGTAGCGATGTTTTGTTTTTATTATTTTACAATTTAAAAAAAAATCTGATATAATTGTATGAGGAGGTTTGACTGTAACAAAGGTATGTTTTAATATTTATTCATTTTCAATTATCGCTTATATTTGTCAGACCAAATTTCAGAGTCTCGTTAAGTTATAGGACTGTTAACTGACCCTCAAGGAAATAACTTATATATATATACTACAAATTATATGCCTATAAAATATATTTGCTTTGGTAAACGGAAGTAACTTTACACTAAGAATCTGTCATGTGTGGTGGTAATATTTCCGCAAAGTAGCACCTTCGTCTACAACCCATCTATGGTTAAACATAATTATTTCAACATTTTTGTATATACTTATAGTTATTTTTTTGTAGCGATAACTTGTATAGGCAGATTGTACAGTGAACGAAAATGAACCGTCACGCTCGGGTCGGTGACGCTGTATCATGTATGCTCGGCTTCATTCGTCATCAATCACGTTTAATGTCTGACACGTTTTTCCTATGACACATCACTACATATTATAGAAGAAAGTCCTCTGTAACGTCTGTTTGTCTGTCTGTACGCGATAAACTTAAAAACTACTGAACGGATTTTCATGCGGTTTTCACCAATAGATAAAGTGATTCATGAGGAAGGTTTAGGTGTATAATTTGTCAAGGTTTTTGTTATTATCAGGACATGTATCGTCCGCTAGTTATAATAATAAAATACATAATATTATTTATGTTTTTTATAATATATAGCATTGCAAGTGTACATGTTATGCGTATTTATAGCTATTATTTATTTACACATAAACATGGATAAATCTGTATGAAATTTAATATGCATTCATTTCTTTATAAGTTTTCACTTATATCGTATGTTCATAAGGACGGCCGTTTTTCAAGTCTTAATCATAAATAAAATTGGTAGCCCTGCTCCCAATAGTATATTAGCGGATCGACGGCAGGTGGCGTCAGAAAACATCGTATATTTAGTATTCTAAATTCTATATAAGTCATAGTTCATTGACTTTACTAAATATGTTTACAGCCGTTTTGATATATCTGATATGAATTTTGTATCCTTTTAGATATCAATTTAATTATATTGCAGTATTAAATTTTACTGTATAGTGATTAAAATTTTGTAGATTAGCTTTATTTGATGCATGGTAAAAAATTAATGTTATAAAGAATATCACTTATGCAATGAAATCTATACTTAATATTATAAAGAGGTAAAGTTTGTGAGTTTGTGACGTTGTGGCGTTGTAGGGGGTAATCTCAGGAACCACTGGTCCGATTTGAATAATTCTTTCAGTGTTATATAGCTCATTCATCGAGAATGGTTATAGGCTATATATTATCACGTTAAGGCCAATAGGAGCGGAGCACAGATGAAAAATGTTTCAAAATCGAGATATTTTTTTCTTTTTGAGAGCTTCTGCTGCGTGTCAGCATTAGCCCAGAGTAGTAACTATTACTAAGCGGACGAAGTCGCGGGCATGGGCTAGTATATGAATAAAGAGATAAATTCTTCCAATTACCTTTTTTGAGACAAAATTAGATATTAAATTAGAAGCGCCTACAATGAAACAAAAGAGTATACAACAAATCAACCTTATTAACAACTTTATTCTAGTAACCGTTACTTCGTAACTGCAGTAAACTCTTGCCCCAATTACATTGTTAGTTTTTCGTATCGATGTAAATGAACATTAATTGAAGTGAAATTTAGAATGATGCCATAACTCAGGTCTTTTGTTTCGTTTTCTCTTTGTTCGATGTATCTAATCGTCACCTTGACTCATATGTGTTCTTTATAGAGTCATTAATACTATTAGTCGTTTATTATTCAACATTCGACCATAATAATGAGTAAAAAGGTTCTTTTCTCGTGTTTTCTTTCCTTATATATTTTTTTAAGGCTTAAAATATATCGTAAGAATTGTACAAATATGTATTTCAATATTTATTAATATATATATTTATATTCAAATTGTATACGTATGTGTGTGAAGTATGACAAATAGAAACTTATAAATAAAGTCTTCAACTCGTCTATGGTAGTATTAAATATTATAAGTTATTTGACTGGTGAAATCTCGATTTGATGTCCTCAAGTTCGAACCCCGACATATCCTAACGAATCATCGGGAATGTGCGTACATATACTATTTTAATTTTGTAACAATATCGGCAGACGGTGAAGGAAAACATCGTGAAGAAATCTAAACCAGAGAAATATTCTTGTACTATATATGTGAGAATATACATATAGTACTGTGGATATCTCGGAGTTTAAAATCGCCATTGCGTTGTGGCCTGGCGTGGTGATTATTACCATACCTTCCTTCGGAAAGAGGGCTATAGTACTGCAGTGGGTTACAAGCTGATGTGATAATGATGATAAAATGTTAACAAAGGCGTAGTCTACTACGTTAAATATAGGCATAGTTAAATATACACAGATATTATTCTTAATGTCGCTTTGTTATTTTTATATTCATAAAGTAAGCGGGTCAAGGTTTAATCGAGAATATGTATGCAGCAGATAGTCGCCCTGTATGGTTTATTATGCTTATTTTATAAATAGGGTAACATAAAATCCACTTTGTTATCCCGAGGAAGTTATTATGTATTAATATGTTAGGTCAACGCTTTCAAATTGCGTCATCAGTGCACGATCTTGATTAATGTGATGCAATAGGCTGACAGATTTATGAGAATGTCAGTATGTCAATATTGAAAGAATTTCTTTATAATTATTCTATGAAAACATGGAATATATGAAACGGTTATAAATGGTGTAGTGCTTAATAACATAATGCGCCTGAAATAATGGGACATTTATCTATACAAATAAATAAAATTGATATCTCTTTGTAATGTTAAAATAACAGCTTTTTACTAAATGCATCACAGTACATATAGGGTATTTGTAACAAAAAACAATTCAAAAACTTTTGCCTGACTGTATGCTCCGGCTAATTTCCGAAACTGTTTGACCGATTATGACCGGACTTTTACTGGCAGCTAACTGATACTATAAGGAGTAATTTAGGCTACTTTTAATTTTAAAAAATGCGTTTAGCGTAAATTTAATAGACTAAAGACTTAGTGTCTGTACCGTGCGCCCCCCTAGCGCGTATTTACATTGAACGACCTCTTTTGCTAAATTCCATGCCGATGAAGTTGTTCGTGGGCAACATCTAGTTTAAGAATACTTATGTAACGTCAAGTATAGTTTATTTACCATTTTTTCTCATCCTAATGTCTCTTAATTTGTCGTTGTTTTCTTTATTAATACAATTGTTTAATTGTTGTAATAATATTGGAGTTCTGCTGTTATGACATGAGATATATTACTTTTAAACGACTTCAAGAAAGGAAGATTCTCTATTTTCCTAGTCCTATGTACACATGTACGATTTTTTAATAAAATACATGGCTGATTTTTGTGTTTCTTTTACTGGGGTAATTTTTACACCCCTGCGGAAGTTTTAGTGTGTAAAATCTTATAGGTAAATATAAGGATTGTGTTTATTTTTGATTGAACGAAATCGATTTGTCTTTTTTTCAACTTTATTAAATAAACTAAACGAGCTGGTTTACGTTACGTTTATAATAAATATATCTCACTAGCGGCCCGCTCCGGCTTCGCACGGGTATAAAATATATAGCCTATGTCATTCACTGAAAAAATTATTAAAATCGATCCAGTAGTTTTGATTTATTCATTACTGCCCGTGGCCCGCCTGCGTTTGTTGCAATGTAAGCGGAAAAAATATAATTATTTACAACATCACATTAGAAACCTCAAAAATAACAGTATTTCTACACTATTTAATGGATGTTATTATAGATGTAAACCTTCCTCTTCAATCACTCTATCTATTAAAAAAAACTGCATCAAAATCCGTTGCGTAGTTTTAAAGATTTAAGCATACATAGGGATATAGGGACAGAGAAAGCGACTTTGTTTTATACTATGTAGTGATGTGCATATGTATAAAAACATTTCATAATATATTAGAAAAGGTAAAATTATTGCTGTTATCCACATCACAAAGGCCGTAAGATCTACAATACTTTTAAAAGTTTTTACAATGGTTATAAACCAAATATATTCTATGATGTGTGTACACGATTTGGATGATAAAAAGCTATTCAAATAACGTACACAGGTTAAGTTCATGAACCCTACTGCCATGGAATTTTAAAACACATGATTTTTTATGTGTATAAGTGGTATTATACGGTTCCATGTTAAATAAAAGATAGCGTTCAGATACGGTTTCTTGGAATTCTTGGGTCTGTAATAATTCTTTCACGTCTGAGGTATAACCTACCTTTTGACTGTGTACGGTGTATCTGAATCACATATTAGTTTGATTAATATTTATATTAATTCTATTTGGAATGCAAACGTTAATGTATAATACGTTTTAATGGTAAAAATTGGTTTGAGTATTGTAGATTCAGTAATATTAATATAATATAGAATTAAGGAACGTGAAGTGTGTGGAATGGACACAAAAAAAAATAGATTCGGCGAAGGTAGGGAAATGAAATTAACTTTTTCCAAAATTAAACGTCTTAATGGTGTTAGTAAAAAATAAAAAATAGTGCGTGGAGTCCATCCGCGCGGAAGAAGTGAAACTTCGTAATGTGGAAATGAAAATAGGAAGGTGTAGAAATTGATTTTTAGTGAAATCATATCGTTTCTCTAAGACAAACTTTATTAACATTGCTTACAATTCACAATTGATCGCAACTTTTAATTATCATTTTCGAGTGGAGATATATCCAAATCTATAACATTTACAATGTGATTATGATAACTAAAGTAAGATACGAAATGTTTGATTATTTTTCTCGCTCTGTCTCTTTCTATTCCCCCTCCCCAGGAGCGTTGAACGTTTAACGCAACAGTGCTTTCATACCCCCTCCATGGTAGCGTTAAACGTTTAACGCAACCTTGTTGGTAGTCGCATTATAAGTTTCGCTTCAAAAATACACTAAACCGCTTTGTCATCGCCCATTCTGATATATAGGTAATTGCACGTCAGTTATACAAGGGTTGTGAATAGTTTTATTATAAGTTACAATATAACACATCTTTGTTTATCAGGTAACTTGGAATAGTCAATAATGAACGATGGTGAATTGAAATAAAATTAACCATTATTTAAAATGTTATCTTCATATTTACGATTACTGTTCTTTCGGATTTTTTTACTTGATATATGAGACCAGTGAAGGATAAAGAATGTTTATATAGACGATCTCTTTCGCTACAATTTCAAAGTAATCTATACTTAATATTATAAAGCTGAAGAGTTTGTTTGCTTGAACGCGCTAATCTGAGGAACTACTGGTCCGATTTGAAAAATTCTTTCAGTGTTAGATAGCTCATTTATTGAGGAAGTATATATATTCCACGCGGATGAAGTCGCGGGCAGAAACTAGTTTCATACATATAAATAAAACTAAAGTATCTGTTACAGTAGTGTGAACCGATTTAAAAAAAGATTAACAGACAGCGAGAGGATTTTCCAAAGTATTTTTATAGGCTACGTATAGGTTACACTTTTCCACTGGAGCTAAGACATAATGATGAAATTTGACAGAGGTAAATTAAATATGCTATAAAATAAGATATAAAACAAGAGACAGTCAACAATTAGTCAAGATAATACAAATAGTCAGCTAGCAAAACTCCATATAACGTGTTGTTCTCCTTTGCTGAATATCGACTGATAATAAATTTATAAGAAACAAATAGTACCTACAGCAGTCAGAAATAGAAAGAGGTCACGTCGATAGAGCCGACCTGACGACATTAAGCCAAACTTTCTAATTCGATTTCAATAGACGCCTTACAACGAAGATGGACATAATAATTCTGATATTATTTGGATATGTTTCAATGATTAAAAACAATGTGTTGTGATACCTACTTAAATTGCTTCGAAGCATGTATATATTAATTATTATTAGAGACAAAACCGTAAAGTACAGTATAAATAGCCAAGTAAAAGAAATTTTGTGTAATACAAACAGTTATTTTAATTTGAATTCTATTTATTATTCTCTAACTTCTCAGTCACACTTACTTATGTACATCATATATATATATACTCATCAATCATATACATATCATAGCTGCCCTGTATTTCAATAGTTCTTGCTTATTTAGTTTTATTTTTAAACTGGAATACCTCTCCCACTTATGTTATATACCTGCCTAAAAGATAATAAAAAATATTTTGATTTTTTTTTGTCTGACTCTACTTTTGGTAATCACTCACACGAATGCAAAGCTCGACTTACGTCTCGCGGACTGTACATTTTTCTTCTATTTTTCTTAATCGATTTTCTTTATTTACTTTTTGTTTGTTTAGTAGATATTGACGAACTATCTGACTGATGAACTTAGTAGATAGTGTTTTCAAGAAGAAGTCGTAGAAATAGTTATGTTATATTTTCCGTAATATGAAAACTTGAAAAATTAATGAATTATGTTCGTCCGAACTTTGACCACAAGTCCATGTAATTATCTAAATTGGATAATTAAAATAACAATAATACTATATGTGTATTTTATACGAAATTAAAATTTTTGTTAATTCTGAAGGGATTTCGGGTCAAGCCGTGTTTAAACCGGTTTCACTGTGCTGTGTCTTTGATAAGCTCAAGAGTCGGAAGCGAACGTGAGATTTGTCGGCCATTTTAATGAGCGTACAAAGGAAAGGCAGACAATAGCCCCCCGCGTCCTTCCGGGTCCATGCCGTAACAGTAATTCTGTTCGTGAGCGCACAAATATCAAATATTATATAATATTATACTTAATGCCTATTATTAATATTGTATTATTTCACTAAACAAACATTAATTATTGCGTACTGGTACGCTTCAAACACAGAAACACATTACGTAACAATTTAGCGTATACATTTTTAAATATGTCATTTGAATAAAATCTTTAGTCGTCCGATGTAAAACAAACGAGTACGTAATTTTCAAATATTACTTATATTTGAAACTAATTGCCAACCGCGACTTCTTCCTCAGGAAAGTGTTTTTATTTTGTCATAAAAAAGATTTATTGGTATTGTCTATTTCTTTGTAATTGTATTTTTCTCTTTATTACTTAAATCCTTACTTACTATTACCAAATTTAATTAGTTCCAGAGAAATTTTATAATCACTGCTTAACCTATGGAAAAATCTAATTAATTAATAAAGTTAGTAATTTTTATTAAAATTCTCGTCAAAATTAGTTCAGCTCTTTCGGAGATTAATCAAATTAATTAATATTTCTCTTAAATTTTATCTATATACATATGTGGACGAGCGGGCCCGCCGGACGTTGTCCCGCCCTGATAGTAGAAAAAGTCTTGACAAAATATATGTAAAGAAAATGTATCGTTTTCTTTAGTTTAATTTATTTATCTGTGTATTTGTCTATAAAGAAGTCTATGACATAATATTGTATAGTCTGTGGTGTTTATGGTGAAAAGGCGTTTTTAGAAAAGTGTTCAGATTTGATATTTAAAGAAGTGGAAAAAAGGGAGTGATATCTATAGAAAACCAGCTTTAAAGTCGTTTCGAATTATATTTCAGGTAGAATTAAGATGTTACTTATAAATTTTAGTTAAACTAAAACAAATATTTGATAAATGTTTAAGTTATTATATTTCAGAAAGTCAATACTGTTTGATTTCATAATATCGTTTCCTGAATCAACAAATAAGTCTTATATATATACCTAAATCTTCCTCGCGATTCACTTTATAGTAGGTAAACCGCGTGAAAATCCGTTCAGAATTTATGGGTTTATCACGAACAGACAGACAGACATGGCAGAGGACTTTGTTTTATAATATGTAATGATTAGTATCAAATATAATGAATAGAGTCAATTATGTAGATAATGGATGAGGCGTTTTAATACATGTCACGCCGAGAGCACTTATTGAAAGGGTAAACCTATCTCTGAAAGGCCACTCGGCCTATGTCCACACGCTGCCATAGAAAGTTTACTCAGGCTATCGCGTCAACAAAGCTGATCCGTAGTAGGGCGAGAAACTTACCATTAATTCACGAACTCATCTCATTTAAAATTCTGAACGAGTAATTATCTTTTAATAGAAATAAAACGATAGAGATACCGTTGCCGTATGCCGCTGTGCGCGAATCATGTAAAAACTACTACCTACTAAGACTGATCATTTCCTTTTAGTTGTAATTCTTAGACATTTATTCCTTGTGTAAAACTAACATTTCACGATTTTGAATATATTATATTAAATTATATATATAGAATATATATATTTGAATAAATTGAATATAATTTGAATTTCCCTTAATATACAGTTATTAAAGTCTTAAGATACTATTATTTTTATATAACTACATGGGGCACGTGGTGTTATGCGCATGAGTAGGGGAATGGAAGTCAACGGATAACACTGTCTACAAAGAAATGTTGTAAGGAAAGTACTATATTCTTGCTTTAATTTTTTTTATGTTCATAAAATATATTTTAAGACAATGACCAACGTTAACTAAACGCCAAATCAATAACAAGTCTTGAGTATCCGCTAGTTATTAGTAAGAATGTAATCACAAAACGCATACAAAAATAACAAAGTTGTTCATTAAGCAATACGTGTAATGCATTGTATTAATATTAACCTTTATCCATCAAACACATTAAATTACAATTACATATATATTAACATTTACGTGAATGAGGAAAAATCAATATTCAAGAGACTTTTAAAAATACAAATTTTTGAACAGCAAAAATTAATACGTAAATAAGAATTTATTTATATCAATAAAACTGATGACCAATGGTGATGACACGACTACAGTTTTTTGTTTCACTTTTATTCCTCTCTTGTAAACAACCTTCTCTGTCTATATGTATATTAGTATCTTATATTCGATGTCTTTGAGCCCGGAATACAGTTATTAGGCGTAAACTTGCAAGCATTTCAGTAAATCTGAGCCTTGGACGAAACACAGCGCCACCCTGTGATATCTATCACCGGCGTCAATATGCTGACGCCATGTTTCTTTGCCGCATTGGCGCATATAATACTTTTTATATTTTTTTTTTGTAAGGATTTATCTGTGTGAAAATATTTATTTTAATTTTATTTCAGTACAATAACAGTGGTGTTCCTTATGCTATGTCCGGAATTTGTAATATACCTACAAAAGGAATTCTTGAATAAATACTCGAATCCAAGCACGCGATATTACACATAACGTGACCTTGAAAGGTCATTGATGTCGTGTTTACAGATAGGGGTTATACATCTCGCCGACTCCAGAAACTTAGAGACCCTGATCACTTTGAGAGACAACTAGAGCTGAGATTATCTATTCTATATAGTTATAAAAAATTTTTACAAAAAAAAATTAACCGCCTTCGATGTGAAATACTAATAAGGCACTAAAAAGCGAAAAATATCTGAATTATTAAATTAACCAAATTAAATAAAAAATATTGATATTCGCGCTACCTAATAATATATTTGAAGTCGATGCCAACCTACATTTTAAATTTGTTTTAAATGTGTATAATCTTCTTCAATAAATAGATTATACATACATAGATTATACAATACGACAATGAATATATGAATCTGTTCGGTATTTCTAGAGATTAACGCGTCCATATAAACGAAAAAAAAAATCTTGAGCTTATAATATATGTAAATATAGCGCACAAAATCTGAATAATATTAATTCGATAATACATAGTAAGTCCGTGGTTCTGTTCAGGATGTAGGGTCATAGTAAACAAGTAGAACGTTAAATTTTCTTACTACTACGTTTGTATTCAAAATTTGTTGTGATAAAGCTACTAATTAAAATTAATATGTGTGGTCGATAAAGGGAATTATATACGCGAAATTTGATGTTTTGAAAAAATAAATTTTGATAAAAATTACAGAAGACATCGAGACGAGCTTTGTACTAAAAAGCGGGAAAAGAATTGAGCAGGTAATTGGAGAAAGCTTCATAATACATTCAAATACTACACACGACTATGGTAATTAAACCTTTTTCAATTTAAAGGCAGGGATTGATTCTGTGATACAAGTTATAATCTAGAAGCCCAATATCGATTTTTAGAATGTGCAAATTCACCATTATATAATCTGGTATTTATTTATGAGACGTCGCAAACTCGTATCGCTAAAAGGTAAACACTAGCTAAATATATACAAACAAAATACGTGATAACAGAACTTTGAATTACATCGCTTCTGGATTGTTATCGTGATTTTTCTATATATCCATTACTTATCACTATATCGGATATAGAGATATAGATAGTTCTATGTACACACTAAACCCATACATTCATTTCTAATAAGTGTAGAGAATCCAATGCTTTCATAGAAAAATCGTCGGAATTCCAGAGATTAAATTACAAATCTCATTGTATTTTAATTAATTATTTTCATTGTAACAAATATTATCTATGGATATCATAATGATTGTAGTATAGGGGTTTTTAATCTAATTTTAATTTGCATTGTTCATTTGTCAACAAGAGCTCTAAAAATGTTTTTTATTTTATGTTTTTACCATTCAATGACTGTAGAAAACAAATCTCCGGTTTTTATGTTGATTTCTTGGTCATACAATGTGTTGTGTGTTGTAGTGACATGTATATTTATTACCAATCGATGTCAACAGCAATCAAAGCAATTTGTTAAGAGATTTTTGACGAAGTCAGCAATCAAGAATGTCGATCATACCGTGAGTATGGTAGAATTGTTTTAGCATATAGAAGTTAGTACAATCTATGGAAAATAAATAGTATAATACTCCAAAAGATATGTTTTGTTATAAATATGATAATAAGTATAATTAATTATAAACAAAATTAGGCTAATTGCCTCCCGAGGAGTTCATTGTTCACATTATTCAATTATAAACGACAGTATGTGAAATTAAAACCAACACACCTATGTTTTAGAGACCTTAGTTGCTACTATACATTAACCCCTCGGCTGATTTTTTAACATCCAGATCTCAAAATGTCGAATCATGTTTTTTAATTTGTTTTCTTTCTATCACGAAGTCGTAAATTGGAAATTTCGTAGTTCAGTAAAAAAAAGTTTGTACAAATGAAAAAATAATTTAAAAATATATTCTACATAAAAAACTATGATAATACAATAAATAAATTGTTATTTCTCAAAGTTTTGTAATAAATCAGTCGTTTTTTAAAGCTTATAGCTTATGCTGCCAAAAGTCTGTTGGCCGATGCTTCATGAGGTCTAAATTAATTTTTATGAAGCTTAAACCTTTATGGATTTGGACAGTGTAGGGGTTAATATATAATCAACTAATAAGCTGATTAAATAAAATGACAAATGTTTCTTAATCAAAGATAGTATTCATAAATTCGTTTTAAACATGTAACCGGTGTTGGCGATGTTAGGTGATCACGTATTTATTACTCGATTGGAATATTAAGTATATGTTTGATGTGTCGTTAATCCAAATAAATTGATACATTACTACGCCATCGTTTGGAGTGTAAGTACCGGTAGATTGTCATATATATTCATTTAGTTTACGTTATAAGTTTTCTTTTAGGTTACGCGGCGAATTATGTCCGTATTGAGACAGAGTACATATTTTTTTTACTAGGCCGATAGACACTTGGAAGGTCTACAGACGTTAAAAGGATAATTCTAAGCCAGGGAATTAATACTTAGGTCTTCCTAATCTTTATTCTGCCTATCCTTATTCTATCTAAGGTCGGCAGTGGCACTACATATTTTCCTCCTCCACTCTTCTCTATCAGCCATCACCTCAGTATTCATGCTTTTTATGAACATATTTCTTTACGTAATCTATCAATTTTTTTTTTCTGTCGTATTATATTTCCATGTTCTTCCGTCATACTTAGATACAATCTGTTCTATATACAATTTTTATTATTATAGCCTTTTTATTTTTTCTGCTTAAATTTTCTTAAAGGTTATTTGCTGCAAAGAGTTTGTTTTCCTAAACTAACACTAAATAGGTTTGTATACGTTTTTATATTTCCTGCTAGTAAAACAAATAATGTCAGTTTTTATGCATGCTTAAATGATATGTAAAAAAGGCACATAGAATATTCGTAATAAAATTTTACAATGACATTTTAAAATCCATTCCGAATTCAAGTAACAGCGAAACATAAAAGCGCGCCGAATCTAATTGCAAGATAAAACGAATAAAGATCAAGATTGTATAGTAATCATATAAAAGTTCGCTAGCTCTGAATTCTATTTCAATCTTACAAGTATTTTTCTTTTGATAAAGCGATTGAATTTTATAAGGAGTCGAAAATTTTCATACATTATTTATTGTAATGCTATCTTCTCTAATAGAAGGTCTAAAGATCTATCTAATCTACATAGGAGCGGGATCGGCTGGAGATCTCACCAAACCGGTTGGCCCTTCATGCCGGTGGTCCGCTCGAGAGATAGCAGCGCACGTAAGTGCATCGCTCCCGTTCAGCTACGCGCACCGACAAACGCATACCATTTGTTGCTGCAGCAGATTTCACCGGTCATCTTCATCAAAACAGCACAGCACGAGTTCCGAATGCAAACTGTATATCACACAAAAATCTATTCGTCGAACACTCACAAACGCGTCTACACCGTAACGGTGGCTGCGAGCGACTAACCAACCGGAGCGACCATAGGAATGATGGCCACAACCGCACAATCGTCTCGCTACGGAAAAATAAACGGGATCATGCGCATTGTGAATACGGCTTACGTGAAAGTGATTTTATAGAAATCGAACTCTATTTTTGGTAATATAAAGTTCACGATGACATGCATGAGTTTTATTTTTATGTCGCTTTAACATGTGCCCTTGTTAGCGATTGTAGCCAAACCTAGATGCAGCTTGAAGAAAGTAGGTGCATTTCCCCGCGCTGGAGGCTGCAGGGCAAGAGTCGAAATGCGGTCAGTGTTGCTTATTCTTATGATTTAATGTTAGGCGGTTTAGTCATTGATTTATGCGTATATAATCGAAGTCTTATCTTCAACAGCTTAATCTAGTTCGAGGTAATAACAATAAAGTTTTAATACATTTTGTGACTATGTACATATTTTTATTTTATTGACGAGTTCATTTAAGTCCATGAATAATAATCCGAGATTTGTTATTTTGATCAAGATCGTATTTATGTTAAATAGGTATATAGATACGATATCTATTTTACAGTATAAGACTTTTATTCTACTTTCTACCGATTTTGTAGGTGTATGAGAGAAAATGAAAAGTTTGAACGTATTTTTAAAATGATCAAACTTGTACTAATAATATAGGACTTTCAAGAAGAGACAAGAATTCAACACACATGATGACTAGGGTATGTTGGCCTGCAAGAATCAAAGTGAGAACTCACTAGGACTGGGTATAACCGATCTTTATAGATAAGGCAACGAAACGAGCCATTCTTTAAAGGCTGTCGGCACCTTGATTACGTATCTTGATAGAGAATATAAATAACGGGTTCTAAATGACAAATCCAGATTATGTGTCAATCAAAATCACTTACCAAACCACTTATAAAGCAACAACAGTGCTATGTCTTTACACTTAAAGTATTCTTACGATGAAGTATATAGGAGAGTGTACATTCTAGTTTACTTCTTGACTGGTGCATAATTTTCCATTAAAACCAGCCTTTATCTCTTCATTTTCTTTATTTTATTTGAGGGCGAGTTGTCATACAGTATTCTAGATTTTTCCTGAGTTGGGTCACTTTATTTTACCATCGTCGAAGGACCACCGAAACACGTTTTTAAAAAAACGTGTTACAATTAGTTAAAGGACATTTCGCATTAAAAAGCGATTATGTTAGATATATGTTGGCATTTCATATTTTCGAATGTTTTTAAATAGTATTGAAAAAGTGCTCATATGTACATGGTTTTATATTGTATACTTCGAAAGCTTAGATCGAGCTAAGATTAACCAACCACAACAACGATGAATTGGAAGCGGGCAAATGAAATAATAATACAAAAGCGATATTATGTAACGGAGACCAGAACGCATAATTATGTAATGAAATATGACATTAGGCGGACTAGAAAATAGACTCACAGTTCAGAATCTGCTTGCATAATCTTACCTGTGAAATAATAAAAACAAAATATTAAATAAGGATTTATTAGATTTGGATTTATTTAGATTAGATAAAAATTAGATAAGGGATCTTAGTCTGCTATGTACTGGCTTTTATATTTTATTCATAATCTTTTGTTATTTGTCCCTATCTTAATATATATATTTCTTGTGTGCGTGTGTATGTGACTGAACTCCTCCTAAACGACTGGACCGATTTTGATGAAAATTTTTGTGCGTGTTCGAGTGGATCCGAGAATGGTTTAGATTCACAATTGGACCCGGTAGGTGGCGCTGCAGTTGACTTTTGGGATTTCTATTTTTTATTATCAAGGCAGGACAACGTCCGCCAGGTCCGCTAGTATTTTGTAATATTGGTAACGTTTTAGGTAATATAGTTCGGTTATTTTGCACAAGTAGAGTGGATGGAAAATAATACCACGGAGCATGAATTCTGAGATGCCACAAAAACTCCCTGGAAAGTTCTGTCAAAGGGGCCATCATCTTGTTAGAACATTGAAATTATCACGACACTTGTAAATATTATTACCTACTCGAAAATGGGAGTAATAATCGAGAAGCTTGGTTGCTAAGAATAAAAAAAAGAAAACCAGTTTCACCATGCTAGATGCATAGACAATGATGGCAAGACAGTCTTGTTTGTTGATAGACCTTATTCAATCAGCTCTCTCTGCTTTGACTGTGCTTTGTGCACCTTTCTTCAAATGGAATGTTGACTATTCATCCAATCACGCTTAAGCTTTGGTGAATTGCTTTAAATATATTGATATTATTCTGTATTACTATAACTACTGCACAATAGATGGCGTGCAAGTCGTTTCATCACATCGCATTAGAATTAAGAAAAAGCTAATCAATCACGGGCTAAGTGAGTGATAGGGTTACCAAGCATTCTCCTAGAGATGACTGGAAGGGAAGATGGCTCAGTGATTAGCGTGTTTGAAACCATTGAATGAACCGGAGTATACGGTGAAGTAGAACATTGTGTTGAAACCATAGTATCGGGGTAAGGTTTTTTCTAAGTTCGCCAATATCCTCGAGTTGAAAATCTGTCACCTATGGGTTTGTTTCGGCAGCTGCACTTGAGAGCCTCTAGATTTACCGTGTTTAACATCTTGGACCATGTCATTATTTGACTGGTCGGATTGTGGCCAAACTCTAAAAATCTATAAAGTTAAACAAAATCAACTGTACCACAAATCATAGCGGCAATCTTAGGCGCCTTGTAATTTTGGATATTGTTACTTACTCCTAAAACCCCGTCACCAATTTGAAATTACTTTTATTAAATGCTTATATGATGCCTATATTTTAATTACTTTATCTAACAGTAAAAGTTTCATCAAAATTGGTACAACCATTTTGTAAATCAAATATAAACAACAGACATAGCATCAAATGAATTACTTAGATACTTTTTACATTGTCATCGATTTCAGTACTCCGCTGTCATAAACAAACAAATATGCTTAAAAGACAATAAACTACTCATGTATTCGTAGCTATTAATATATTAAAGACAAACAATTATATATGTGATTTACAATACTAAATCAAAGTATGGACAAAGTTGTAGATCTAACGATGGAGATATATAATCAATCAATCAACTGCTCTCTGTTCAAGATGTTTGTATACAAATCTGTAATCACAAACTAACAGACGGTGAGATTGGATAACACGTGCTATGTTGACATTACTGTGGCTTGTGTTAGAAACACGTGTTTGAAAGTATACATACATCTCTTTAGTTACGAACTAGAGTGTAAACTGATGGGGTGCAGATGTTTTAAACAGAAATAAGGTCGGTTCAAAGAAATAGTGATGATGACTTAGTAACGTATTTGTACACAGCGTTGATGGACGTTTGTTCGAATCCTTGCAACTGATTCAGAGCTTTTTTTCCGAGGAGCTTTCGGTGTGATGAATCCGTATTAAAAAGAATAGTCCGCTTGGCTAACTACTATCCTTAAATTGAAAATCTATAGCTAAATATCTTTAGGTGTATTCCGTATTCCGGCAACAGCACTTGAGGGCTAGTCCCCCCTAGGTATAGCGTGTTTACCACTTAGATCACGTCGTCATTTAATATAAGATGTGATTGTGGTCAAACGCTAAAACCTGTAAGGTATAACAAAAGGAAAAAAATGTTAGATAATAAAAAAATATCAGCACCGCGAAATGTTTTATTGGTAACTAGTGGACCCGGTGGACGCTGTCAGAAATTGTTGGCGGAATTATATACATAAACTTATCCCGTGATACACTTTATCGGCTGGTGAAAACAACATGAAAATCCGTTCAGTAGTTTTAAGTTTATCGCGAACAGACAGACAGACGCGGCGTAGGACTTTGTTTTATACTATGTAATGATAACTCGTATTTCATTTAATTGATCATCAGGAGATGCTAGATATGTACTTAATGTACATAGCTACAGTAACTCTGTAAATGTCACTTTCGCCGTAAACAAAACACTATCGAGCCACCGAAATAAGAAAAAGTAAAAAATTGTTTGCGTGCAGTATATATTTTCTCGCCCTGTGTGTTACAGTGAAATATGAAAGTAAATTATAGTATCCTCGTTTAATATACAAAATGATATCTTTTATTTACATCACAATTAATATTGCTCGATGGTTTTATGTAAATTTTAATACAGCAATTACATACGAATATACATTTGTACTAATTGCAATGAACGATACAATTTGTATACCTATATATAATTTCCCTTTGGAGAATTCTGTAATTTCCACCGTACGTATACGTAAATATAATTGAATTAATTGCATTTTGTCGTCCATTATCGCACTGAATATAGACTACTTGAAAATTTTGTTAGCTTGTTTGTTTTATTTTACATTTAATACGTATCACATTCAATTTTTAACTGAATATTAACTTACTTTAGAGTAGTACTTAGTAAGCCGTTCCCTATTTGCTCTTATCCAGAAACTAACGGGCATACTTGTAAAAGTCTGTCATAATTTAAATATTATCTATAAAGTATTTTCCTCTTCATCTAATCCTTAGTATTAGAAGAAAACAGAGCTAAAGATGAGCATCGCTTATATCTAACTGATTTCTGTAAGGCCGTAAATGATTTTAGTTTCCGGAGAAGAAATGTTCGAAGTTGTTACGAGCTACAACAATTGTAATATATATTTATGTAAGCCTTTAAGAATGGGGGGAGGAGAAAACGTGGCAGGAAAAAGGAGGGGGAAAAAGAAAGTGGGAAGGAAATTTTGTGGTGGAGGGGTGTTGTAGAAAAGAAGAGAAAAAAAGAGAAAGGGGGGGGGGTATGTAAGCCTTTAAGAATCTTTGAATTTTTATCCTCAGATGGTGTGGCTTAAAACGAAAGTTGTTATTATTTCTGAGCCTAATTAGTGATAAAATACCAAACCAGTAAGTGCATCGTAAAAAACGCTCTGGTGAATGAGGAGTAGATAGTAGAAATAGCTCGTTAAAAACTGATAGTTACTACTGAGAATCAATGAATGAAATGAAAACGAATAAACATTTCATCGGACTTAAAAAAAAATGTTACACAGCGAGTTAGAGATTGGGCAGAGGAATCTAGGTTTTTAAAAACTATAATAGGTGTTTGCAACTTGAAGAGCAAGTAAAGACTATCTCTATTAATAAAATATATTATAATCGTAACCTCCTGTCACCCGGAGGTCTATAGGTAAGGCGAAGCAATCACAGATTATAAGTATAATATTACAGTGTTTATAATTGTCTTTATTATCTGTAAAACTGTATTTTTTTTATGTCATAGGAGGCAAACGGACAGGTGGATCACCTGATGTTAAGTGATCACCACCGTCCATAGACACTTGCAACATCAGAGGAGTCGCAAGTGCGTTGCCAACCTGTCTTGGGGGAGAGGGGAAGTAAGGGAAGTGGGAAGGGGAGAGGAGGTGGGCCTCCGGCGCTCTCACTGACCGAACGAAACGCAACAATGCAAGCACTGTTACTTTATGTTGGTGTTTCTGTGGGTCAGGTGGTACTGCCCCGGACGAGCCGGCCCATTCACGCTGAAACCATTAATAGCTTCAACGTAGCTCTACCACCTACCAAAAGATTATTATGAGAAGTGGAAACGCTTAATGATAATGGTTACACTTCTCCATTACGGAAGCCTTGATTATGCTGACGTAACTAGCGTCGATGAACGTTGTTTTGAATCTCTAGAACTTAGTCGGACTTTTTGGCGAAGGAAAATATTGTGATGAAACCATAGCATCCTGCCTGACTAGCTACCACTGTCAAGTTGAAGATCTGTCGTCAAGCGCCTGTTGATGTGTTCCGGCAGCAGCTCTTGAGTGCTAAGCCCGTATAGGCTTAGCGTGTTTACCATCTTGGACCTCGTCATCATTTTTATATCAGATAAGATTCAAACGCTGTAACTAATGAAAAGTATAAAAAAAATTAAATATTTAATCCTAACCACTTATATTATAACTAGCTGACCCGTACCCACTTCGTTGGGCGGTAATAGGCGTTCGTAAGAAACGTTTTTGTTCGACTATTTTTTCTCCGACTCCCCAGATATTACTCCCTACAACCTCACAAACTTTACCTCTTTATAATATTAGTATACATAGATAATATAATTAGTTAATAGCTTCTGCCCGCGACGTCGTATGCGTGGAATAGTTATTTTGGGCTAAGACGCAGTGGAAACTCTCAAAAAGAGAAAAAACCCCCGATTTTAAAACATTCTTCATCGTTGTACCGCTCCTATTGAATTTTTAAAATTGCTTTAGTAGTTCCTGAGATTACCCCCTACAACGTCACAACGTCACAAACTCACAAACTTTACCTCTTTATAATATTAGTATAGATATAGAAGTATAGATTATATTTTCAAACCGTGCATTATATTATTTATATAGAAGCTTGACAATAATTAGTTTCTGAAAGTACTTTACCGGTAGGTACCTCTATTTTACTAGTAGTTTGTATTAATATGTTTGAAAATACCTCCTATTAAATTCATTCTTGGACGATTTATTAAGGTTATGGCCTATTTTCTCGTTTCAATTCATTACGAAACACAGCTCAAGGTGAAAGGGTTTATAATCTATTAATATGTCTTCTTGTTTTCTACCGTACGAACATAAAAGGGAGTAGCTACATAAGTGTTATTACACAACTATATAAAAATACTAGCTGATGTCCGCGACTTCATCTACTTTGTTTTTTGTTTTATATCATAGGAGGCAAACAAACAGGTGTGTCAACTGATGTTAAGTGATCCCCGCTGTCCATGTACACTAGCAACATCGGGGGAGTCGAAAGTGCGTTGCCAGCCTGTGTTTGCGGGAAAGCGAGAGAGGTGGGTCTCCGGCGCTCTCCCTGACTGAACCAAAGGCAACAATGCAAGCACTGTTACTTCACGTCGGTTTTCTATAAGAGGGTGGTAGTCATGGTAGTTCCCCGGGCGTGCCGACCCATTCATGCTGAAATAAGTAGTAATTTCAACGTAGCTCTACCACCTACCGAAGTTATTATCAGCCAGATAGTATTATTATCAGAAGAACATTTTTTTTCTATAGAGAAAAAAATATAAGTACCATGCCGCTTGTAACATTTCTCTCGTTGTAAATCACTGAAAGCTCACGCTTTATAAAAAAACGTGGTTTCTTAAAACTTAAATGTGTTTATACTAAATATATCTTGATAATTATTTTTCTAAATAACAGGGAAATATTTAAGAAATAAAACTAAACTGATTTGGTTGAAACCTGTCACATACATTGCATACACGAAAATTGCGTACACGTTGCCAGATGTAGAGAAAAGGAAATAGGATAGGGAGGAACCTATCATCTAGAAAAAGTACTGTTCCAGAGGTATAGATAAGATTAAAGCTTTCGAAGCCGCGAGCAAAAGCTAGATGTGATATAAAAAAGATAAGCAAATTATCCCTAATAATTACGCAAAACAGAGATTTCGAAAGTAATTTATACTACTTTTCTCTTCACTCACAATAAATAAAATTACGCAGAACTTTCAATTTACTTTCTTTAACACAAAAAATAATAATATTATGAATACTTACTTGATATATCTACTGCGACGTATTCTTAAAATGTTGAATAGAGAATATTGGCTGTATGGTATTGAATGAACCTAAGCCGACAAGTCGATGTATCGACATTACCAAATAATATGAGTTCCAGGAACGACCTCGTTTTATTGTAAACAACCTTATGAACTGTGATTCCATGTAAATCTCGTATTTACAGATTCGTGTAAATCGTCAGATGCGTTCACAAGAAGTACACAGTTTTAAATTTAATCTAGAGTTATGATTAAGGAAATTTGTGTTACAGGAATGATCAAAGAATAACCAATGATAATTAACTATTCTGAGCTGAAGGATATTTAAATGACGCTAAGTTTAGAGTTTTCATAGAGTTTTCATAGAGTTTGCGGGGTGGTAGGGTGTTGTCGTGGTGCGCCGCCAGGGGCACCCGCCAAGGGCACGTTTGGGCGTGTCGGTTGGGTAGCCGGTGTTTCAGACTGGGGGGGGGGGGCTGGCTGGGCGCGGGGTGGGGGTTGTCCCGATGGATGCGGCACCGTCACAGGTGGACACCCACCATAGGGCACGTTTGGGGTGTCGCGTTGGGAAGGTACCAGCAACCGGGGGGGGCTGTCCCTAACTGGGTGTAGGCGGATGAGCGGCGCCGGCGAGGTGGTTCGGTGGGTGGGTGTTGTGCTTCATGGCACAGTACAGTCACTTTGCCGAGCTACAATAAAAAAAAAAAAAAAAAAGTCAAGAAATAATCAACACGCAACCCGCGATGTATTTTTTTTACTATTTTATAGGAGGCAAACGAACAGGCGGGTCACCTGATGTTAAGTGATCAACGCCGTCCATAGACACTAACAACACCAGGAGAGTCGCTAATGTGTTCCCAACTAGTGTTTGGGGGAGGGGACGAGGAGAGGGGTTGGGAGGGGAAGGGAGGTGGACCTCTGGCCCTCTCACTGACTGAACGAAACGCAACAATGCAAGCACTGTTACTTCACGTCGGTTTTCTGTGAGAGGGTGGTACTACAACGAGCCGACCCATTCATGCTGAAACCAGTAATAGCTTCAGCGTGGCTCTACCACCTCTAAAATGTATTGGCGATTTCAAACTCCGAGAAATCCTTACTTCTATACAATTCCACATACGGTGATACTATAATAACATTTCTCGGGTTCAGGTTTCCTCACGATGATTTTCTTCACCGTCAGCCGATAATATTACCAATTTAAATTATTACATTTAAAAGCGAATTTCGAAAATTTCGTTGGTAAGTCCGCGATTCGAACCTGCGGACATCGAATTAACATTCCACCGGTCAAACCACTTGACCACCACGACTGTTAAAATTATAGCTACTTTTATTTATGTAAAATATTTAGGAGTTATTTCTGTCAGTGTTCTATCACAGGTGATATTTCACTGCCAGTTATAGTTTTTTTGTAACTATTTATTAATAACACTGATTCAAAGCGGGAATGACTTCAGACTTACAAATTTATCTCAGGTTTATAAAATATATAAATTTCAAAGTCTAATAGTGTTGGGAATAAGATTCATTTCATTCGAACAACGCTTATCACTATTGCACGTGTCACTGCAATGTTATTGTTTTATCTCGTTCCCACGTGTAGTTCCGCCATCGTACGAATTTTTTGATACTTCCGAAACAGGTAACTAGCACAGCACGTGATATATGTTGTCACAAGCTATGTACTTAACTGGTGATACGCGTGATATCCGATACGCCTAAATGATAGACTTATTTAGCAATTGATTTTTAATAAGTGTATAGATTGAACGCGTCTTATCTTCCATTAATATTAAAATATTTTTTTTGTTTTTATCTTATGTACATAATATTCTATATATATTTGATAATATTTGCGATTGCGATTTATGCATGTAGACAGACTGAGGTAAGTTTGCGCGTGTTCGGTCATAGTTATATGTAGGAGTTTTTAGTAATTGAAATGTAACAGGTTTTTACACTGTAAAACTTTATTATATCAGCACAAATCAGCGTCTTTTCTTGAAAAGTCCACTTTCATCTTTGTTCCGTTTTAAATACTGAAATTTTACTTTAAATTGTTTTTTTTTTTAAGTGAAAATCCTTTACCTATGTTAAGCGATTTAGGTAATGGAAAAATGTATGGGTTCGCATCACCGATGATCGCGACATGCTCGTGACGTATTGCGCTTCCGTCAAACTAGCGACGCATTAGTATTAGATTAATTATAATTATTAGGAGTGCTTCAAGGGGAAAACAAATAGGTTACTTAAGGGTCGATAACGCGCATATAACAATTCTGATGTTACAAGCGTCCATAGGCTGCGGTGATCGCTTCGCATCAGGCGGCCCGCATGCTTGTTTGCTACCGTCGTGGTATAAAAAAAATGTATTTAATTAATTAGAGACCTGTGTACGTGTAATATTGTTATTTCTTATTGAGCTTGTGCAGCCCATAATATGTTTGATTAATTAATAAACTATATAAAAATGTATATAATTTTTACTCAGATTGTTATTAGATGTGCAAACCAAACTAATATTAATAATTTCAATTTACAAATTTATATAACTCAGATTATAATTGATTTCAGATTCAAAAAGAAAACAGTTATTCCATTGTTTGAAAATTTAACTTCTTTCGGCAGTCCCTATGACTGCCTCCACTTTTATTTAGCTCCTACAACAAAATATTCTTTTACAAATTGAAAAAAAAAATCCTGACAATCTGAGCCTTTAATTCCAATCACTCTTTTCTCATTTTAAAGTTTTTCAATACTACATAAAATTTTACGATGTTTTTTTGTCAAATTTCTTATAACTTAGCGGCATTTATTGCTAAAAAATAGTCTTTCAAAATTAATATGTATATATAAAAGTAATTTGACACGTGATACGTGTGATACGCTTACATAATTTTTATTTTATGCGAGATCCATTATAATCTTGTAAAACACATGAATATCGTAAGGGAATATCTAATAATAGTAATGTGTAACATCTACTTGAGACCCCCAGATTGGTCAATTATAACACCCACATAAAAGTGGTGTCTGAGAAAATGATCGAGTGGGCGTAATAATAACATAATAGGTCCGAGATATCGTTTAACACTTTTGATACCTAACATTATGGATAATGAGTGTATATCAAATATGTTTTACTCTAGTTTCTCGAAAATATAAACCATATATATATATTTGTGCTTTTGTTAGATTTCCCTTCGTGATATTCGATGATATTGTCCCCCGCCTTGTGGGACTTTGTTGGCTGCACATTGAAATACCATTTTCATTAGCATTAATATGGAATTAATAACACACCACACGAATATTGAATTTGAAACAAAGAGAAAAACGTGTAAGTTTCTTGCACTGTGACATGTATTTGTTTTTTAAAAGACAGATGTTCCGACTGCAACTACAACAATGGGACCTACAGCTACATTTATACATATGATAAGGACGTAAATATAACGTGTCTGTACTTTATAAATTCTTGTGAAAAAAAATGTTGCAAAAATACATTTAAATCATTTTTAGAAATATCTGTCTGTTAGTTTGAACACGTATGACTGCTAAAGTAAAACTTCACGATAAAACATCACCAAGAACAATAAAACATGTCCTCGAGTAACATTTAGTCTTCGTTTCGTTCGGTCTATCAAAAGTTATTGTAATTTTAATGACGACGCGACTTAAGTACGAGAGGAAAGTAGATAAGTAAATGGACCATATTCAGATGATTTTATTAGTCACTGTTTCTTTACATTAGGTTCAACGCGAACGAAGTCGAGGACACAGCTAGTGCTTACTAATATTATAAATGCGAATGAGAGTTTCAGTCAAATCTATATTAAAGCGGCAAAGCCGCAATTAAAAGCTAGTTTAGGTATGTACGCCTGATTACCTGGTGACGCTACTGTAGAAATACATGCATAAAAGATTGCTAGAGTGATGAAAATTAATTGTACTATTTTTTTTATAAAATATAATATACTTGCGGGCCCGGCAGACGTTGTCCTTGAAAAAATCCGTGACAAATTATATACTAAAACGTTCCTCATGAATCACTATATCCACAGGTGAAAACCGCATGAAAATCCGTTCGGTAGTTTTTGAGTTTATCGCGAACATACAGACAGACAGACGCGGTAGGGGACTTTGTTTTATACTATGTACTATATAATATATAGCAATGAATTTCATTAGTGTAATACTTCATTGACCTATTTTCCAAAAACTGATGATGAGTTTGAAATAAAAGAATCCAGTGATCTCTACATACCATGTCATCTCGATGATTTTATTATCAATGCATTCGTTTTTCTCCTCCTATGAGTTTCTGTTGATTCTCCCTTTAAAGTTCTCTTTATGATTTTTGTTGCGACAAAGCTAACTATAGAAATAAATAAAATTAAAGTGTTTGTTTATAAATGTCAATATAACACCTTTTACTTAATGTATATAGTACTGTTGTATGGTACTTATAACGAAATATATATATTTGACATTTTGTGTTATCCGTCTGTTTCGGCTATTCTCCGAATCAATTTTATTTTAGGTATTTTTTCACTGGTAGATACCCGATGTTTTAAGGAGTGAATTAGGCTACTTTTATATTAGAGAAAATTAGGGTACTGGGCAAATACAATAAACTATAAAATCATCGTCTACAGGCACAAGCACCGCATGCCCACGTTTACAACAAATATTTTTCTCTAAATTCCAAGCAGGCCGAAGCCGGGGGAAACAGACTTAATAGATTCGACACCGACAAGGAAGCATTTGTAACTTTTGGTGGCCATTTTGAAAATTCGATGTTCAAATAACATGAAAAATTGTCCACAGGTCTTTATAATTTATATCCTGAAAATATATAATAGGTATATTTTTCAATATTCACAGATGGTTGTTAATCAAACACATTGCTGCGTAATAAAATTTACCATTGGTTATGTCGACAGCTTGTAAATAAAATAACCTTTCAATGGCCCATACATAAATCTACTCTTATATCAAAGAAAATATGGTATTGTAACCTAGCAACATTGTTTAAGATTTGTGTTCCTAGCAAAACAACAAACAAGAGTTTTCTACGGGTTCTTCGAATGTCATGTAGTAGATTTTATATATTATTCATAATCTAGTGTTATCTGGCTCTATATTTTGTAATATTAGTGATGTTTTACGTAATATAATTTGATTATTGTGCATAAGTGAAGTGGATAATAATACCACGGAATGTGGATTTTGATTTGCCACAAAAATGCCCTAGAAAGTTCTAACGAGACGACAACCATCTTATTAGTTCATTGAAATGATCGCAAGAGACTGCAATATCATTACCCATTCAACATTGGCAGCAATAGAAAGATTACTAGAAGATTGGTTATTGGGATGTCCTTTACATGACATTCCAAGGTTCAGCCAAAAACTTCATTATAGGTGTATTACTACTTCATAGTTATTAAATAAGTTTATAAAAGTCGACATTCACTATTCAGGTAGTGCAATATTAGACAACATTCAGCTTGAAGTAACCAGTTCTAAAATTAAATAAATTGAAAAACAGACAGCATTTGTTACACACAACATTTTATGTTTCGATAAATTTATCGATATGTGTGTATTCATAACAGCGCGTAATACAAAATCATATCATATTAATTACCTAAATCTTTGCATTGTATAGTGTTCCATTGCCATTTCTTACTTCAACGGTAACTTAACAAGAATGTATGGACGCCGATTGGATTCCTCTTAAGCGACAAAAGGACGCACTACCAGCACATAGGAATTATAGCAAACGAGTCTGAAAAAATTAATCTACTTCCCGTGTGTTGTTTTTAATTAAATCATACTTCTATGTCAGTAAATTATGTCTTTGAAATTGTGACAACGAAGAAAAATATTAAGAACACGAAACGAAATCAAGAGACATCTTTTAAATTTAAACTCGTGACATAAACGGAAATGACTACGTTGAAATGTAACCCAGTAAGTGGTACACGAAAATAGGTCAGAATTTAACAAAATGACTCTCGATGAGTCGCAGTTCTGTGGTAAATTGTGTGTTTATTGTATATATACAATAAACTTTATATTTACTTAAACTCAGTATTTTTGAATATTGAACCTAATATTCGATTATTTTACGTACAATTTTCAGATTCACGTGTCTTCAAATTTTCACAGCTGGTTTATTCTGTTACGATTTTATTTAAACAGGAGCTTTTATTGTTTCATGAAACAGAATTCAGGGGAAAAATTCGTTGGTCAAAAATAAATTACCTATAATTATTATTTACCTATTCAAAACGGTATATGTTGTGTTCGTTTGTTAGATTATTATATTTTATTTGTTGTTTTTAATATAAAAACATTATCAAGATGATTAAGTGAAATCAATTTTAAAATGACTAAGGACCTTTTTTAAAGCATAATAAAACAAAATGAAATCAAAATCAAAAAAATATATATGTATTATTTATATACTTACTTTTTCTTAAATTACTTATTCCTACAACAATTTTTTTCACGAAAATCGAAAAACTACAGACACGTTATATTTACATTCTTATTATATTTATAGAAGACTAGCGGGCCCGGCTGACGTTGTCCCGCCCTGATTACCCCCCGCAACCCCCCTTGTGGGTGGAATTTCGTAAAATCCGTTCTTAGCTGACCTCTACTCGGTGAAAGGAATATTCCTACCATATTTCAAGTCGCTGCGCCTTATGGTTCCAGAGATATCGTGATGAGTCAATATATAGGTGGGAATCTCTTATATATATAGAAGATGAATCAATTCATTCTCACTTATTCAATTTTTTTTTCAAATGTTTCTTAATACTGATTTTTCATTATTATTAATAGTTTAAGTTTTATCGGTGTCATAAAGCGTTGTAGGTTTTAAGTCTAGTTTACTCCTTATCATTGTTATTATATTATTCATCGGACTGTTGACTGTTACATTATCCACATTTGTAAAAAAAATAAATATGAAATGTTATGCTGTAAAGGGCAGTTTTGGTCTACACTTAACGTATAACGTAACTAAGGTACTTAAGTTGATAAGAATTAGTAGTATATTCGTGAAAATAGCGTCACAAATAACCAATTATTTTTTAGTAATACGTAAAAGGTAAAAGTAATTACTATGGGTTGTCTTTTGGAATTAGAAATATACTATACTGGACTTTTTAGTAGGTATTCCAAAAATACACAATTCTGGGGCACATTACTTGTATATATATCGTAAGGTGTAGCCAGCAACGTTAACAATGTAAACGCTCGAAAACTCTTTCTTACGACTTCATTAGAATGCTCCAACTTTTTTCTAGTTTTTGATATAATATAATATAATACATGTGTTATACGGATAAACCTTCTGCCAAAAAATCTGTAAGCGATAGTGATACCGTATTAAAATCCGTTGCTTAGTTTAGAGGAACTAAGAAACACAGACAGTCGGAAGAAATGGCTTTGTTGTAGAATACATATAGATAAGAAATATATTCGTAGCGACATAAAAATAATAAACAACTTTACCAAGCGCTTGAAGTATTATTTCCTAATAGTAGGATGAGAGAGGTTGAAAAGGGATATCCTGTATTGTGCGAAAAAAATGTCATCGGAATTTTCTAAAGTCGTTTCACAGAAGATTGCGTTTATCTCGAATCGAATTGTCATCACGGGAGAGATTACGCGGATCCTCATCTCGTAAAGTGTTCGTAATGAGCTCCGGGCGATAGACATATTGCTTCGAAATATGTTCGGTATTCGAGTGTTACAAATGTGATAAACATCGTGCTCATATTGAGAGTACTTATCTAGATACATGGCGGTTATATATTTAGCAACTCCTTTCATTTTGATTATATTTTTTGTCCTACTGACTCGAAACAACCTACTGTATTTAATGACAAATAAAAATCAAAGATGGTCGTAAAAACGTTTGACCGATGGAATATCAATCCGATGTCTGCAGGTTCGAACCCCGGCATGTACCAACGAATTTTTCGGAATTCGCGTACATTTACTAATTTAAATTGTTAACACTCTCGCTGAACCTGAGAAATGTTTTTGTAGTACTAGATACTGTATGTGGGAAAACATAGAACTGTGGATTTCTCAGAGTTTGAAATCGTGGGCTGGTGTGGTGATTATACCTATACCTGCCTTCGGGAAGAGGTCTATAGCCCTGCAGTGGGCTTCTAACAGGCTGATCATGAATAAATGATGAAAATAAAAAAAGGGTACCCAGTACCAAAAACCGATTCATTAAATTATACTGATACGTTCTTTGACATAAAAAAATCACTTTAGCTGATTTAGTATCTGGAGTAATATTTATTACGTTTTTTTGATCATCCTTGTTTTAAATGACCTGAAAACAAAATTATTATTTTTGCTGAAAGTGATAAATTTATTTATAATCGTGAGCGATTTCGTTTAACAATTTATATAAATAAGTATACATTTTTTATCCCAATAATTGAATCGAATGATTGAAACGCTTCTTGTAAATATTTTTCAGCCTCTGTTGAAAATTGGAGTGTAATAACTTTAGTCGTCTAACCTATTATCGGATCCTAACTAAAATTATAAATGTGAAAATGAGTTTATTTCTTTATTTGTTACTATTCCATGCCTGAAATACTCAACTCGATTATCATGAAATTTTGGTATATACGTTTTCAGTAGTACAGAAAAGGACAAAGAGCACCTTTCATCCACAGACAATAAACTGTTTTCGAGTGATAATATTATATTTAAATGAACGCCAGCGAAACCGCGAGCTATAACTAGAAAGTTATAAAGGTACTTTATATAATACAAAGTTAGGATATAATTTATATTCAAATAGATGTTTGTCTGTTCCGTAGTTATCCTTGAAGTATTATGAAAATCACAGAATAAAGTAAGTTTTAACGGCTCGAAGGAAGAAAATGGGGACAAACTGCGGTAATAGACGATTCCAAAGGTATTCAGCCATAGTGTTTTTTATATTTTATATAAACCTGTAATGCATAGTTTTGATTAAAAATAGTTAATGGTTAGGTTAGTGACTATAAGCACAGTGACTATTTTGTTGGTTGCAATTTAAAATCAGGCGAGTATGGTAAAACGCTGAATATATAAAAGTAATTATGGTGAAGTAAGAAATATAGCCTATTTTTATATCATTAGATGCAAACGAATAGGTGGCTCACCTGATGTTAAGTGATCACCACTGTCCAAAGACACTTGCAACATCAGAGGAGTCGCAAGTGCGTTGCCAGCCTGTGTTTGGGAGAAGGGGGAGTGGGGAAGTGGAGAGAGGGAGGGGAGTTGGGTATCGGGCGCTCTCACTGACCGAACGAAACGCAATAATGCAAGCACTGTTACTTCACGTCGGTTTTCTGTGGGTCGGGTGGCAGTACCCCGGGCGAGCCGACCCATTCATACTGAAACCAGTAATAGGTTCAGCGTGGCTCTACGACCTACATATTATTTTTTTATACAGACCGCTTATTAAATTATACAAATAATTAATTTGTTTTAAAATAAGGTGCTGACTTTATTCCCACGCTAACCCAAAAACGTAAGGAAGATTTCCCCACTTAACTAGGATGCTATGATAAAGTTTCTCAAGTATGTAGATTTTTCTTTATAATATTTCCTTCCCTACAAACTATCTCGTAATGTATACTCCACTAGTCGTTTTTATACTTTAAAATTTAGCGTTTATCTTATAGGATGTTAAACGATGATATAGCATCATTATTGAGACGAAAACCTTACACGACTGTTTCCTAATTGCTGCTGCCGGAACACAGCTATAGATTTCCAGATTTTCAACTTAATTGTAACGTCTGAAAAATCCTCTGTCTGTAAAATTCTCGTCAAAATCAATGCAGTCCTTTTGGAGATTAATCAGGACAAACGAAGGACAACTTAATTTATATGTATAGAATGTACCTACTATCATCTTATTAAATAAAGTCGAGGTTAAATCTTTAGTCTATATCGCTTTATAAAAGAGCAATGACCGCATCTATAAAAATTCGTAATGAAATATCAGACTGTTAATGTTCTACAATTTAATGTATATGAAAGTAAGATAGCCATAGCAACGTGCGATGTCATTGACTCGGATCAGAGTTCATTTCATTTACATAAATCTGTATCGATTTATAAGAAAATTGCTTCTTTGTTTGCGAATACATTGTGTTTATCCCCGACTATTATTCTATTAGTTAGGATCAAACAGTGTTTTGTGCAATATTCTTATTGGATCCAGTAGTTTTGCTATATAGTTGGTGCCCGCGATTTTCTTCTCGTGAATACAGTTTTCTTATTTTATAAGGACTGAATGTTTCGTCACGATTAATTATGTATATATTTTTTTAAAGTAATATTTCCATTACTATTTAATAACCCGTATAACCTTTTGCTAATTTTAAGTTACGTTTGATAAAAAATTTGTTTACTGCTTAGCTTTTTTTTTACTTTTCTGACTACGCTATTGAATGTTAAGTTTCACCAAACTACTTACTGCTTAGCCCTGATAGTAGAGCGAAATGATATGCAGCGTAGATTATACTCTTAAAAGGCTACTACTCACGTGAAAAATTGAAAAAAAAAATGTATAAACAAATCTTACAAGAAAATTGTGGAACATGTATTATACAATTTCTTTTTCATCAGCGCTAAAATTATTTTTACTCCTATAGCGATATACATTCTATAGCTTTTTATTTATTATTATGCAGAAACTATACAAAATTGAATCCATTCAAGCACTTTCAATTAGTATAATATGGCCGTTTAGTTGGTAGAATTCTACCTTCTGAAACTTGGTTGGCTTTGTTTTGTGTCGGTTTGAACACCTCTTTTTAATAAAATGGTTTCACAAGAGATTTTTCTAATGAAAATAAGCTTGTATTCTAATTATAATAAATAATTATAAAAGGATTTAGAATCCAATTCTAACTAATATTATAAATGCTAATGTGTGTCTGTTTGGTTATTACGTTTGCACGCCTTAATCACTCAACTGAACACAATGAAATTTTGCATACACGTTGTCTGGGATACAGAAAAAGAGAGAATTCTTATCTAAAAAAACTACTGTTCTTGAGAGGTACGTCGAGTCTATATTAACGAAAGCGAAACCTCGAGCAAAAGCTAGTCCTGAATAATTTGAAAATTCATAACTAATATAAAATTGGTGTTATAAATATAGTTTGGGTCTTATTAGCGAAAGAATTTATCTAAATAATCAAAAGTGGAATAAGAAAGTTAATTCACCTTTAACCTGTTTTATTAAAGCTATTTTAACTCTTTTATTTTTCGTTGTGACTCTAGTGCAAATATTTAGAGATGTGTAATAAGATTTGACCGGGACTACGCGGAACCGTGTTTATTTTATTCGGCTTTACTAACGAAGTTTTAGATCCGGCTTTCCGTGTTTTCTGTGAATGGGTTGTTTGTACAGAAATAAATCTCGTGACACGGAAAAATATTGTCTTTTTCATTCATTTTGTTCTAGAAATATCTATTTATATAGAAGATATATTTATTCAATTTTCTACTATTATTTTTATTGTGACGCCCACTGGGTATATTCTGGACGAACTGTAACTTTGTTGTTTTTAATGATACGGAAAATTCTTCAAGGACTTTTCTACAGAGCGTCAAAAGAACTACAGAAACGCTGTTTACATTTTTATGCTATCTTTAGCCGCGAAATATAAAAAAAAAACTCAAAATTATTAAAAAATCAAATTTCAAATATCTGTAGAAACTTAAATATTAGCGATAGAATTTTGATCCAAAAGAATTTTTTCTAGAAAATTTATCGCTTAGTAAGAAGACCTATCCATTCATTTCAACAAAATAAAATTTCTTCACAGTTTGCACGCGACAATAATGTTAAAAAATATTTCCTATGTAATTTATATGGGTAAATTTTTAGTTCGATGGAGGACCTCTTAAAATTTAAATTAAGAGCTGTGGACAGAACTTTTGTTTATATAAAAAGAAAACAAATACTAAAAGGAGCTGAGAACATGAAAATGTTTCTTATGTCAGAAGCTCCAAAATATGTATATAAAATAATGGGTGTGAGCTTATGGCTGCACGATAGAAGCGCAATAAAATAGAGTATCAAGTACTTACTGTGTACGCACAATACTTGAAATACTACACTGATTTTATACAACACATGCGTAATATTACTTTATTATTATACTACATTATAATAAAAACGTAGTTACTGGAAAAACGTACTCCTTATCAGACAGTGAACGGAGTTGATGACGAGTTCACCCGAATATACACGATTCAGTGCGTCACCGACTCGAGCGCCGATCTATTGGAGCCGAGTAATTTCAATTTAGCGTCAAGGTCGCGTCGTGTCGTTCGCAGTTCAATGCGCCTAAAGAAAACTAGTTCGGAAAATTTCGATTCCAACAATAGTAACCATCTATTGGATCCGATTTAGCTAAGAATTGATTTGAAAAGTACAAAAAAATATATCAAATCCGCGAAACCTATAAAGATGAAGAAGGATTAAGAAAACACGCACACGGGAATTCTATTGATTGGTATGGACACGTAGATATGTTAAAAATAGAAATGTGAACCTAGACGTAATTTATAGTTATATCGATAAATAATCATTTATTTACTTTTTCAAAATCATTGCGAACGAACCGATCAACACGCGGCTTGAAAATTGTGTATTGCCGAAATTAATATATTCTTTATAGGTTCTAGCGTTTGACTACAATATTATCTAATGTTAAATGATGACGTAAAAGTCAAGACCACGATGTTACCTATTGATATAGAATTACAGAAAAAATATTCAATTTTGATATGGTTAATTAACGTAAATTACTATTAAATTATAATTATTCAAGGTTCTCAGTTCTGACAAAAAATAACCCTGAGACAATATATCGTCGCCATACCGGTGCCAGCCGAAAGTCTTTTTTCAAAGGACAAAACAATTGCCACGCAATATCAGAGTAAGTTGATGAGGAAATGTTTGGAGAATATTTTTTTTCTTAGATTTTACCTATAAACAGTACTGCCACCTTAAGGAAAAAGAGCACATTTTACTAAAACATAAATTAGACAAAAGCCTGTGACTTTAGCGAAGTACGTCTAACTAGTTTTTTGTTTATGTGTAATTTCGGAACAAAAGCTCGTACAAAAATTACTGTTCGGTGCACCTTCTTACAAGCTTTTATTTTGCTCGCAGCGTTTGTTTGTTGTTTTTATGTCAAATCTTGCAAGCGAAATTAGAACTATTTCCTTTAGTCCCATTTCTTTACAATTTTTCACGTTTGTTCAGTCCAGACAATATACGAAAATGAAATAGTAACTAAATGACAAAATTCAAAATGTTCGCCACAAATACGGCAAATCTATGATTTGTGTAAGCACTATACTATCAGCTAACTGTAGGAGTTGTTGTTGTTTATGCACAAGAAGGGGAAGTAAAGAAGAAGATAACATTTTTTCAAAATAAATGTTGTAAGCAAAGTATATTTTTGTTTTTCTTCTTTACATAAGATATATGATTAAAATAATAACGCAGACGAAGTAGTAGACGTATCAACTAGTATTCAATATAACTAATAGCGCCACCTAGTAGCGAGCTGTAGTAAAATGGATCCGCAGTAAGAGGTAATGATAAGATTCAATCAGGGAAATAAATTGTTTTATTTAAATATATTTAAATAAAACAAGCTTTTATACAAATGCTCTTAAAAGCATAATCGTTTTTTTTTGCAGTGTTTGTGGCGGCCATTTTGAATTTTGTCATTTAGTTACTATTTTATTTTCGTATATTGTCTGGACTGAACAAACGTGAAAAACTGTAAAGACATGGGTCTAAAGGAAATATTTCTAATTTCGCTTGCAAGATTTGACCTAAAAACAACAAACAAATATTACGATAGACCTTTATAATTTTACATAATACCTACTAAGATCTACCTAATACCTAATAAGACTTGAATATTTCCAGTTGAAATCATTCGTGATCACAGTTACGCGCAGAACTGAATCATTCGTACAGAATTTTCTAAGGACAGTGTGGGTAGCCGATTCCACGCTGAGTCAATATAATTTCTCACGCTTCTGATAATATTACGTTATTGTGTAATTTTAAAATGAAAATCATACTGGAGTTTATTTTAAAAATATATCTATACCGACTGATTTCCATCTGCTTCGTTGGGCATTAAAGAGATTAATGTTAATTGAATCCAAAATATAAGTAGGCTAGAGCCATCTATGAAAATTTCCATATCGAATGGTCATAGTTCTATACGGATTCGTTTAGTAGTTTTAATGTGATTGAGCCTCAAAAGAACTGTATTTTTATTATATATCTATATATAATTTTTCTACGTATTTTTACTACCTTCAGAGGAGATAATGTAGGTGTCTTTACACTCCTATTTACTTACCTAGCTATCTATCTACCTACCTATATCTCGAACAAAGGTGTATCTCATGTAACAGTGGTTTTTAATACGTGTAGATTTAATTTCTACACTAACACTGAACAATTTGATTGGGTTCCACTAAAATGTCCTTTTCCAAAGTAATAAGTGTTCCGGCGACGAAAAATGTGATGACTTCTATAATAGTCTTTCAAAAGTGAGTTTATGGTATTCACGGTTGGTTAACGTTTATTAGAAGATGTATCACCTATTAACCTCTATGGCAAACCATTAAAAAATATGTTAATGTAAATGTAATGATAATTATGATATACAAAGAGAACGTAACAGTAAGAGGAAATATGTTAATCCGTAGATTTGCTCGTTGCAGTGATATAGTAAAAATTTATTTATTCAAAACATTTTGCCTCGAGCAGCCCATGGGTTGGCTATAGTCAAATGACTAACACAGTAAAAACAATCTTTGCGTGTGCAATATGCTAAGATATTTCGATTATTCTTGATAAAACCTAGCGCCGCGGATGTCCGCAAAGTAACGCCCTCTTGAATCTAATATTAAATATGAAAACCTTCACAATAGGTAATATTTATAATATTGTAAATGTGAGTGTAGTAGGCTTATCCGTCGGGCCATGGACGCTCCGGCGCGGCATATTGTGGATTATAATTTAAAGATGGCGATAGAGGACCGGAATGAAACTGCCATAAAGGCAATAACGTCTTTATATAAATAAAAAAAAACAATAATAATAAAAATAAATATATAAAAAAAAAACACCCAATAGATGCTCACAGATACGATTTTTAACTTACACTTAAAAAGCGATAGCAAAAAAATGGTGCGGACCGAGAGTATGCAGAAAAAAAAAAAAAAAATGTGAGTGTCATCTATACACAAAACTATGTATACATTACACAAAGGTAAGGGGTTACAAACACTGTTAGGGAATGAATTTCCTAAAAGTCTTTATAAGTTATATGATACTTTTAGACCAGTTTAAACTGTCCTTTGTCTGTCAAAAAGGATTATTGATCTCGTTGGGAAATTTAGCGATATATAAGTGCATATTAAATTTGTAATTGGAAGCGAGTTGAACGAACTCGAGCCGTGTCGCTGCGGGAATATCATCTATTTATAATTAAAGAGCACACGGAATTGTGACGAAATGAAACGGGAAACTGGTGCCAGAATGAAAAGTGCCGAGGTGTTTCTTTTACGTTACATAATATTATGTACTCTAGTTGAACAGTTCGTATGATAAATTTAATTTCTCTACTTACCCACGTTCCCTTTTATATTCGTATGAATTTGTGAAATATATTTATTTATTTTATTTAAAAACGTATATACGAATATTAGTAATGGTTCGTAACTTCACACGCGTTATATTATGTATTAGCCTCTGTCCGCTACTTTGGGCTAACGCTAACGCGCAGCGGAAGCTCTCACAAAGAAAGAAACCGATTTTGAAACATTCTTCATTGGTGTTCCGCTCCTATTAGTCTTAGCGTAATGATATATAGCCTACACCTATAATCCTTCCTCGATAAATGACCTATATAACACTAACAGATTTTTTTAAATCGAACTTGTCGTTCCTGAGATTACTCCCTACAACCTCACAAACTTTACCTCTTTATAATATTAGTATAGATTTATTTACCCTCATACAATTTAAATGTATATATTAATGATATGTACAGATTTATGTACGTATACATAAGGAAAAGAAATATAGGGGTAGGGAGAAAGTCCTCGCCTTACATACGAGATGTTCTTGGGGTGCCCGTTTGTGGGAATAAAGTTGCTTGTTATGTCACAATTATTTTATTTAATGTGTTACAATGGCGTTATTATGCAACCTAACTGTGTGCTTGAACATGACTAACAATCCAAGTATTTAATAAATATAATTTTAAGTCGGTTGTGCTGATGCGCACATAATAAGTAGGACGACATGCAATGTACGTAACCGTACAGAAATAACAATAAGGAAATGAGACCAAATTTTTCCTTTGCAGCACGACCATATAATGATATAAAAGCGCAGCTGAACAATTGAACGTCAAACTGTAATTTTTTCAATATCTTCGAGATCTCCTTACTATATTCTGTCTCACTTATAAACTCACTCACCTTTTATATTGAGATTTTTGAACCGATATTTTAACATTTCCGTACTACTTTTCAAATTATATCTTTCGTACAAATCTTGTTTTGATAATTATAAATACAAAGAAAAAGTGTTAATCAAATAGGTTCAGACGTTCGACAGTGATGTGTCTACACAGATTCAGCAACTGATTCTTATAAGAAGATAAATAAGCGAACTTTTTAAAGCTACAAATTCCAGGAATTACGTGATTTGTGAAAATGAAACTACCGCGAAGTTCATTTCCAAGTATCTTTATAATTTCTTGAATTTGCCTTTAGTAGGCGATACGAATGTTCGGTACAAACTTTTATTGGTCAGTTCGGAGGATAATTTAGTACTTTATTCTTTCTAAATGTTTATACATTTGTAAGAAAACACTGTAAATTATACCTATATATATTTTCTGTTGTTGTCTTTTTGTTCTTTACTATCTGCTCGCCTCTGCTTCGCACTGGTGTACTGGCGAAGAAAATAAAACTAAATTTTCTTTATACAGTATGATAATGTAATTAAGTGGCCATCTAAAGGCCAATTCGTCAATTCCGTCAGAATCTTTGAAAATCAGAACACACCCGGCATCTTCTTTCTCACCGACTCACTTTTATATGTAGAATATTTAAGCCGAAAATTTTCACTTTTTCATATGAACTTTCAAACATTTTTCATCATACATTTGTCCTGATAATTACAAGCAGAACAAATCAAGAATTAGCCCAATACCTGCAGCTGTTTTGAAGTAATGAGCTTACATACATTCGACGATTAATTCTTATTTACGTGGATAAGTTTTGAGTTTAATAATTAACCACAATCTCACCCGGTGTTAAGTGAAGATGTAACACAAACTGGTAATGCGCTAAGCCGGTTAAGTTAAAATGTAATGATCATTTGATTAATTATGTGGAAAATGTTATAAAACTAGTAATTGAAATGTCGTTCTCCTAAAACTCTGTAATATAATTTACGGCTGACAAATAAAATATAACTGTAGCAGTTTTTGATACAATACCTTAATATAGATAGTAAAAATATAATAAAATATAATAATATAATATAATAATATAATATAATAGAAAAAATATTATTTATTTAACGTGGAAGAGATAGAATTTATCAATTGTCATGATAAAAAGTCTATATTTTGGGGACTTGATTTAGTTCAAATTATTTATTTCTTTTTATTTATCTGTCGCAGACTGACCACTTGCGCGTTAGTTTCATTTACTATTCAATGTAATTAAAATTGAATAAAACGGAAATGGTTACAATTAAGACTTCTACATTTTCTGCAACCAAAAAATCAACGTCCAATAACAACATACTGTGTATCAGAGTTCCCAATATTCTACCACTGTAGTCTCTGGGTAAAGTGATATATATATTAAAATAAAACAAAGCCTGAGGTATACAATAATAGTGTGAGTATGCAGGTAATAGAATGTTTATTCATGAATATACAATAACACTATATCAAACAGAAAAGGATCTTGACACCGTAATGCAGGCTCCGAACAGCCACATCTAGTGTCGCATAGCCGAAGCATTACAATTCCGTCTTGTAATAAATAAATTTATTCTAGCAATGAACACTGTGGGTTTTAGCATCGTATCATTGCTTATAATTTATAAGTCATCGAGAGAAAGCATGACATCGTTAGTGGGATATACGAAGATTCAAAAAGTGTAATTTTAATGTCACTTAACAACCTTAAAGGATCTGATAGTCATTCAAATTAATAACTAATCTAATATTATTGAACGATCAATTCTAACGATTTGCGTGAAATTGTATATTTAAGCAATGTTCTTCTACTTTCCAAATATACCTAGAGATAGGTGTTTTTTTCTGTATTACAGGATGATAGACCTAATGTCTATGAAATTGCGCCATTAAAAATGATTAATCGATTTATTAATCACTAGAAAACTTCATTCAGGGCAAGGGAATGACTGTAATGCGGCTTTCTATGATTAGAATAACTTTGGCTTTGTTTTAACCCTTAAATGAGTGATTTTTATTTTGAATTTTAGAACGTTGTTTTTTACAGGTATGTATGCATAGATTACATAAAAGTTTAAATAAAATTAAATATAAAAATGAGTATTCATTTAGAGAAAATTACATGTAGATTTTTGGCAGCTATATTACGCTATATGCTCTTGTAGACGTAAACAAGTGGTCATGTATTTACATTATTTATTAGTATAGGAATTCTCATACTATTTAGGAATGAAATACGGAAAAGCAATTGAATTTTTTCTATGGTTATTAAAATGTTTTCGGAAACGCACACAGTCTCGTTTTTAAATAAGATAAGTGGAACTGGAATGTAGAAAATTGGTAACAGTATGTATTTAAGGGTTAACTCAAGGTCGTATAATCAGGCTTACATTATTTTCGGATATAAAGTAGTGCAGTAATCAGTAAGTGTACTATTAAAGTAAAAATGTAAAAAGCCTTTATGTCGTCGTAAATGTAAAATTATGTCGTAGTAAGAGAGTAAAATATGTCAAAGTCACTAACACCTAGATATGATGAACATTGAATAGTTGTTGTCAACCCATACTATGAACGACAGAACGATGATTCACAGAACGCATTGGGCATTGGTAACTAGCCAAACGGTGAAGAATACAAACTGAATCTTCTAAGAAAAGTTTTTCAATTATATTTAAAAACTCACATTTGTGAATTATGAGAATTTGAGTTAAAATTGTATTCAATCTTGTATCTTACGGGAATTAGTTGATTAATTACTGGTCTGATATTAGAAAACACATTATGTGTATTTTTATCAGACGCTATACATTAAAAAGCATTACGCAGCATAAAAAAATCAGCATTTTTGTCAGCAATCGTAGATATATAAAATATTACCTTTGTAAAAGTTACCAGTGAAAAAAAAAATCTCCCGTGTACTAGAAATAGGAACTTAGATATATAGATTAATACGAATAAATACAAGGAAAGTATCTGTGTATTAATTATAATTTAATCGTATTTTTTTAATTCAATAATTTTATTTGTATATAATATGTATGATATAAATATTTTATAAAGAACTAGCCGACCCGTGCCCACTTCGTTGGGCGGTAATAGGCATTATCAAGCTACAACTTTTCTCTAGAACTCAATCATATATATCTCATAATTAAGGCAGCGTTCGTAAGAAACGTTTTCGTTCGACCATTTTTCTCCGACTCCCCAGATATTACCCCCTACAACCTCACAAACTTTACCTCTTTATAATATTAGTATAGATTATAGATAATATAATTAGTTAATAGCTTCTGCCCGCGACTTCGTACGCGTGGAATAGTTATTTTGGGCTAAGACGCAGGGGAAGCTCTCAAAAGGAAAAAAAGCCCCGATTTTAAAATATTTTTCATTGTTGCTCCGCTCCTATTGCCCTTAGCGTAATGATATATAGCTTATAACACTCACAAATAACGTGGCTTTCTATTGGTAAAAGAAATTGGTTTAGTAGTTCCTGAGATTACCCCCTACAACGTCACAAAACTTTACTTCTTTATAATATTAGTATATAGATTATAGCCCCTGCCCGCGACTTCGTCCGGGTAGTAATAGTTACTACTCTGGGCTAACGCTGACACACAGCAGAAGCTCTCAAAAAGAAAAAAACATTTCGATTTTGAAACATTTTTCATCTGTGCTCCGGTCCTATTGGCCTTAGCGTGATGATATATATAGCCTATAACCATTCTCGATGAATGAGCTATATAACACTGAAAGAATTATTCAAATCGGATCAGTAGTTCTTGAGATTACCCTTTACAACGCCACAACGTCACAACGTCACAAACTCACAAACTCACAAACCCACAAACCCACAAACTCACAAACTTTACCTCTTTATAATATTAGTATAGATATTAAAAATAATAAATATAAAAATTATGTATAATATAAATATTTAATAATAATTATTAATAAAAATAAAGAAGAAACCCTCCATTGGACACTTCTGCCTTTTAGACATTATTGTACATTGGACAGCCCTGGGGAGTAGAGAGGTGTCAGCCTCCTATTCCTACTCCTCAGGCTTGGAATTCAAGGAGTCTCCTTTTCCAACCGCCATCTTCCGAAATTATTTTATCCGAACATACTTCCATTAACAAACGAGAAACTTTTCGAGTATGAATGGATGTCTGTTACTTTTTCACGTAAAAACTACTGAACGTATTCTGATGTGACAGTTTACAGTTGTATAGCTTGTACATCAGAATAAAGCCATCGGTTACCATTTTAAAAATTATTGTTTAATTTGGCCCAAACATAGAGATAAATATCAAGTTAGTTTGAAAAATCCTTCCGTCTGATAGCTATCTCAGGTATGCTATATAAACGGATAGAGTTAGGTACACGAAGATAATGTGTTGGAAGGTATGGAACGTAAGTCATGTTAAAAATATTGAATGTAGAATGAAAAAAGGTAAATGGAACGTAAGATCGAATGGGAAGACAATAGAATAGCAAGATGAGAGTGAGTGTGTAAATGGATAAGGAATGAAAAAGCGCGAAAGAAATAGTTTTAGTATTATTGTGATTAGAGTAAGGGAGACAAAAAATAAAGTGAATATGGCGAAACGTAGTCTTTTTCATGGCGCTGCGTACAGGCTGTTATAGTCTATGAAGATTCAAACGTAGATATAAACACTACGCATTTAGCGATGTGTAAAGTGGGGCAAGCGGTGAGGTGCGCAAACAAGAGAGAGAAAATAAACGGATAGCATTGTTTACAAAGAAATTTTGTAAGCAAATTATATTTTTTTTATGTTTTTAAGATAATAAACAAAGTGGCGGATATCAGCTTGTATAACGGTATTAATAACTGTACATATTTTTATGGAGTCAGTATGAATTATTATTTTACGCGAACAAATAGTTTCTTTTTTAGGCCGAATTGATCATATAAGTCCACTGTTACTTAACGGACAGCACTTAGTGGCACTATATCGAGGGTATTACTCCAACAGTCGTAAACCAGACTGTAAATTACTCGACGGTTTGGTCCCAGGGATTAATGGCTTAGTAGAAAAAGTGTGTGGTTCTGAAATCCTTTGTGACGCAATCCCTCGAGATTTTGGTACAGAGAGTGTAACATGTGAAAATGTATAAAGTAATCTGTAGTTCTGTCTGTACACATGTTTTGTCTCAAATGTTGATATTTAATCTATTATAAAGAACTTGCCCACGAATACCGAACTTATAAGCTATTAGAATTGTCACTAATGTATTCATAAACAAAAATCAAATATAAAGAAATTTATTCTTAATTTTAAATATTTTGTTTCAAAGCTGTAACAAAAAGCTTACGGAGCTTAATTGTAAAAAGTTCACAAGTACTAAATTCTACATTTACTTTACATGAGAAGGTTAAGTACCTTAACATATACACCTTATGACAAAATTGAAAACAATAAGATAGAACTGATATTTTCTTGCAGTATATATAAAAAATGAATTTTAGATATTTACGTGAATAGATTAGGTAAGAATTACACATTTTGTACTTATATATTTATTACCTAAATTCGTCAACAATAATGGTACGATTTCTATCATACTTATATATACATACCTAATAGTTATATAAATAAAAATAAAGGGTACTTTGGTTTGTTTAGCAATAACGTGGAAATTATTATGTCAATATTATAACTGATTCCATTGTATAATAGTACCTACTGACAATCTTATGATAGTGAGATTTAACACAGACGTAAACAAAGATGGCGCATTAAAACTAATTAAACCAACGATCGGTCAAAAATATTTAGGTATCTGTGGAAGGAAGTAGTCGTTTCAAACCTCATAAAGTCTGGTTGGTAGTTTTTGGCGGGATTTTGGTCTGTCATGTAGTGGATTTTATATTTTATTCATAATCTTGTGTTACTTTACTCTATATTGTGTAAAATTGGTGGCGTTTTATGTAATATAGTTTGTTTATTGTGCATAAGTGAAGTGAATGGAAAATAATACCACGGACCATGAATTCTGAGATGCCACAAAAATTCCATGGAAAGTTCTAACAATAGGGCCACCATCTTGTTAGGTCATTGAAATTATATCAAGAAACTTGTAATATCGATACTCACTTGACAATGGCAGTGATGGTCTACTAGAAGACTGGTTGCCAAAATGAAATGTAAGAAGAACTTGAAATACTATTAACTACTCGACAATGGCATTCATTGAAATTATATCAAGAAACTTGTAATATCGATACTCACTTGACAATGCAGCAATAGTCTACTAGAAGACTGGTTGCCGAAAATGGAATAGAAGAAGAACTTGTAATACTATTAACTACTCGACAATGGCAGTAATAATCTAAAAGATTGGTTGCCAAAAATAAAGATAAAAAAAAGTCTGGTTTGGAGTTTTTGGCGGGATTTTGGTCTGTCATGTAGTGGATTTTATATTTTATTCATAATCTTGTGTTACTTGACTCTATATTATGTAAAATTGGTGGTCTTTTATGTAATATAGTTTGTTTATTGTGCATAAGTGAAGTGAATGGAAAATAATACCACGGACCATGAATTCTGAGATGCCACAAAAACTCCCAGGAAAGTTCTAACAAGATGGCCACCATCTTGTTAGTTCATTGAAATTATATCAAGAAACTTGTAATATCGATACTCACTTGACAATGGCAGTAATAGTCTACTAGAAGACTGGTTGCCAAAAATAAAGTAAAAAAAAAGTCTGGTAATATAAAATTTTTAATAAATATAAATAATGATATAATGTATAAAAAAATAAATATAATAATAAATAATAAAAAAATATATTATGAATTCTGTGTTTACAGATTTGTTAATCTTATCTTAAACATTTATAAATGAAAAATAAGAAAGTCTGTGACTGGATTAATGGTAGATAATGAATAATCTGGCTTAATGAGTAATTAATGTGAACACTGACTTATAAATATCTACCATTTAAGCTTATCACGCAGGCTAAAATGGGTCAGGCACCGGACGCTCGGCCTTAAAAGGTCATCATGTCTCTACTATCAATTCTACTGTTCAACATAAGTACACATCAAGCTAGTCTTTGTAGCCGAGAGTACTCATTCTTATCAACCCATAGGGTAGCGAACAAATATTCACTGCAAATGCATCACTAATATATTTACTCTAGTAATGTAGATGTTTGCTTGAAGTAATATATTAAAAAATATAGACTGGAGCGTAACACAAGATTATGAATAAAATATAAAAGCCGGTACATGACAGACTAAGACCCGTACGTAATTTTATGTAATTTTTTAGTTTATAGAAATACTCGTTATTTTCTATACTTCTCGTAGGCATTAATGCCATGCTTCTAATGGCAATAACAACGGTATCCATTCACAGGTGATGCTCCTTCGCTAAGTTATTATAATGTTTATTTTTAAATCTCTTACTCCGCAATGCAATGAACTTTAGTGAACATAACATAACATAACAGTACGAGACCAACCACGCACATTTAAGCTCATGAAGTTAAAAATATAGGTTACGAAAAAAATATCTAAAAAGGCGCGCGGTAACCCTCACTTGCCCTTTGACTTTACTAAGTAAAAACGTCTAAAAATAGAAATCACTTACAGAGTATTTTAATATTCTGTAAGACTCCGACGGCAGCTCGTTCATTACCGAGCGAAGCCCGACCTATTTCCTTTCAGGTGCTCGTTGACACACCCTAGTTCCTTCGAAGAAATTCATATAATACGTGATTTTGTGGCTATGTTTTTTAGGTATTTCATACCGAATTCATTTTACGTATTTTGTTTGATAATGAAATAGATATTTATTTAAGATATAATCTATTGTTCATAAATAATAGTTATTATTTAAAATCGATACGTAAATAAAACAAAAGGAACTGTTGTTTAACCGCAATAATTCCCGAAACTGCTAACATGATCTTCATAAAAGACACTTGACTTATATGATTGTTAACATTTATTTAAAACTAGTAACTTGCGCCAGCTTTTCCTAGAAGGAATCTATAAATATGTGTTGTTATAACTATCTAAACGATTTAAATTCATATTTTGCTAGTCTGATATTTACAGTACATCAAAATCGTAGGAGCTACGTAAAGTAAGAATCTTCGGCAAACGTCTTTTTGTTTCGTATAATTTTAAATCTGCAATATTTTCTAAGATGTTGATTGAAATGGTATGGTGTAAAGGACAGATTATATATACATTTAATGTCGAACGTAATGAATGTGTTTAAGTTGATAAGAATTAGTAGTATACTTGTCAAAATAGCATCGCCTATCCGCGCCATTATATAAAGTCGCGGGAATCAGTTTTTCATATTAATAAAAATGAATTGTAACGAATTTCTTTTTGTTCAAAAGTAAATTAGACTATTAAAAACAATAAGAAAGTAAGTCTGCAAAATTATCATTGCTGGGTCAAAGGCCTTCTCCCATAAAAGGTATGTAAACACCACGTCGCGCCAGTCCACATATTTATTCGCGATTACAAGCTGAGAAATCCACTGTTCTATAGTTCTCCCATATATAGTTGTACTACGATAACATTTCTCAGATTTAGGTTTCCTCATTATGTTTAGCTTTCCGCATCAGCTTATATTGTTTCTAATTTAATTTAGTAAATGTACACAAATTCTTAAAAATCCGTTGGTACATGCAGATTTTCAATCTTGCGGACTTCAAACCGATGTCTTATTGGCCAAACCTGTCCTAACTAATATTATAGATTCGAATACGAGTTTGTTTGTTTATTACGCTTTCACATACATTTAATTTTGCATACACGTTGACAGGGGTACAGACTAGAATGGTTTTCGAGATATCGAACAAATCTACAATAAAGAGATTGGAACCGCGGCAGAAGTTAGTTATCCTAATCTTATCAGAGTAGATATAAACAAAGTTAGTAGTATTTTTATCTTAAGCATATATAATGTAGTTATGATGTTCTAAGAGGTGACAAGTCTTGTGAAGTATTTTAAAAATAACATCAAACTAAATATTTACTTGATTTTTTAACAAGCTGCTTTTTGTCTACGCACCTTTTTTAATTGTTTATAAAACTTGCTAACGATATATGGAACAGTCATTCAGTATTTGTTTGGCAACTTTCGGTGACGTATATGCCAATATTTTGGCTGCCTAAACGAATAGTATGATCATGACTTTAAAATAATTATTTACTCCGTTTATTTTGTTGTGACGTATGCTTACATAATACAAAAGGTGTACATCTATACTAATATTATAAAGAGATAAAGTTTGTGAGTTTGTGGCGTTGTACGGGGTAATATCTGGAGCTACTAAACTGATTTTGAAAAGTCTTGTACCAATAGAAAGCCACATTATTTGTGAGTGTCATAGGTTATATATTAATCCGAAACATGAAAATACTTTTTTGTGGTAGTCGGATTTGCAAAATAAGTCGGAGAAAAACGGTCGAACGAAAACGTTTCTTACGAACGCTGCTTTAACGATGAGAGATATATGATTGAGTTCCAGAGGGAAGTTGTAGAGCTTGATAATGCCTACAAAAAAGTCAGCGACAGCATATGTCTAACTTTTATATTTTAATAGTTTTTTTATAAGTAGTTTTTTATAAACGGCTACCGCCCAACGAAGTGGGCACGGGTCAGCTAGTTCGTTATAAGTGTGTTAAAATTATTATGATGTATGAATTTTTTTACTGTTCTTTGTTGTAGAAATTACATCATCAAAGTTTTTGAGTGCCTTTTGACTAAACGATAATAATTTCAAAATTAAGTTTGTAGTTACAGTAACTTTTTTATATATTGTCAACATTTCTTGATAGATTAATGCGACTTTATAAAAACATTTTAGACCAACATGTATATAAAAATTGGTAAGAAAAGGCGAAATGACGGGGTCGCAAGTGCGTGTTTTAGTAATGCAGAAAAGAGAAAGACGGATACAAACGTACGCGCGTTAGAAAGAAACAGCACAAAGTATGTTTCATGGCAATACTTATATAACAATGTTGTTATTGTGGATCGACGTATATGTGGTTTTAACTGTATGCTTTTCATTTTTGGTTTGAAAATTATAACTAAGATATTTTCCATTCACAATACAATATTCAATGTATTAAGTTTTTTAGTAAGCAGCATTACAGGTAATTTAATTGATATCGTATCTATACTTCTATACTAATATTATAAACCTGAAGAGCTTGTTTGCTTGAACGCACTAATATCAGGAACTACTGGTCCGATTCTTTTAGTGTTAGATAGCTCATTTATCGAGGAAGGCTATATATCATCACGCTAAGACCAACAAGGAGCGGAGCACTAATGAAGAATGTTACGAAGTCCGTTATTAGCGTTAACCCGAAATAACTATTCCACGCGGACGCAGTCACGGGCAGAAGCTAGTATAGGTACAATAAACTCGCTATATACTGGCCTTGTTAAGGTATAATAAATGAGGATATTTCGCAATATTATTTTGGGCTACATATTACGCATAGCTAGATATATATTTTTTATTATTTTCTATAGAGGCTGAGTAGTAATGGTAAAATTTAACTGAGGTAACTTGTCAGGTAACTTGTACCATTGTCAGGTGAACGAATTCGCAGGTATCACGTAGTATAAAATAAGATGTTAAAAAGTAATGTCGAACTTAAAAAATACAATGTCTATATTGTTAAAATATTAAACAGTTGGAAAGAGAGTGTATTAATGAATTCGTTCGGTTGTGCTTCAGTGGTAGTTTTATCGCTACTGTTAAAAAAAAACTATTAAAATCCACTTAAAATATACGAAATTAATTCACGTGGTTCGTATCCGGATGTTTTAACGAAGAGTTTACAACCAACACAATAGTTTGTTGGCTTAGTTCCAATATATCTTCAGAAGTTAACAGCCTTCGTGTTCACATTGCGACAATAGCGCCCTCTGACTATAAAATAATGAAAGTATTGTTTATATGTATGTTTGTAGTGTATGTATGTAGTACTATGTAGTGTTTGCAGAACTAATAACGGACTGTATATGCAAACAGTAAGTAACGTAAGCGTAAAGTAACAACCGTATATCTAAAATTGGAATGGGTTTTTTCCCTGTTATCTAGTTTTAGGTAAATTCATTTGAAAATTATAGAAACTATATTTTAAAATGTAGACTAACGATCGGTAAATTGCTTGTTAAACTATACTTATATTATGAAGCTTAAGGAATTGTCTATTGACGTGGAAAGTCTATTTGCTCATTAATTACAATGAAAGCTGGTTAAACTTTCTCTTGTTAAGAGATGCCGTCAGATTTTGACTGCTAATAACTATTAGACCAATAATGCGGTAACAGCCGTTCAGACCATAATGGATAGTACATAGCTATACTATTTATTGTGGACTGTTTATTTTGCCCGTACGTCATAGGGCTAGTGTAAACGTGTGCGCGTGATTGATGTCTAAAATTATAAATGAGTGTAGTGGAAGAATGCCTTCATTTAGGATGTTGACTCGAGTGTCATTGTAAAGAGCTTGAGAATCATTATTAGGACTCGAAGTTAACAAAAGGACAGAAATATTCGTCGAAATATATGTAGAGATCGGTATTAAATTGAAAATTATAGAAAAAAAATTAAAGTGTCGTCTTATGGAAGTCGTACAAGTTCATGGAATAAAAACTCACATTAAAAAAAATAAAGCAATTGCGTAGATGAACGATTTGACGTCTGGAAATGACGCTCCTCTTTGTGCATCCACTAATAACGAATGTTTTGTAAAAATATATAACATGAAAAGATAAACCAGATTGAGTTTCTTGCCGGTACTTCTCGATGACTGGGTTGTTTTCCGGACCGGTGGTAGTTTTGACGTTCATAAGCGCCTTATTAGGGCCGAAATTCAATAAAGGATGTTTTGATTTGATTTAAACACTTTTTTATGATTTTAACTCAACGTGTTGACGGAAAATCTACGAAGTGGACCGTGACTATACCTGGTTCTATTTCTTACTGTCTTGATACGGACTTATTTTCTTCAAACTACTAGTGAATTTCAAAAATTATTTTTGCAATTTATTCATTACTTATTGGAGACTGTTATCACTACATATTATAAAACAAGGTTCCCTGTCACGTGTCTGTCTGTTCGCGATAAACTCAGAAATTACTGAAGAGATAATCATACAGTTTTCACCCAGAAGATAAAGTAGTACATGAGGAAGGTTTAGGTATATAATTTGTTGGGGTTTTTTTTTATCATCAGGGCTGGACAACGTCTGCCGGACCCGCTAGTAATCTATGTATCATGTTACCCCTAAATAGGAGATTTTTATACTAAACTAGCGGGCCTGGTGGACGTTGTCCTGCCTTGATAATAAAAAAAAAATCCTAAAAGCCAACCGCAGCGCCACCTACCGGGTCCAATTGTGAATCTAAATCATTCTCGGATCCACTGGAACACGCACACAACATTTCATCAAATTCGGTCCAGCCGTTTAGGAGGAGTTCAGTGACATACACACGTACAGAAGAAATTTATATATAAAGATAAGTACAAAGTGTAGATTAGATAGTACATTAAATGAAACGAAGTAATAGTGCAGGTAGGCGGTGTAGCACGGCGCACCGTATTGGAGTCCAAGGATGGATATTTACTACCTCACGAGCATTGCCGAGAGAAACCGAACAGTGATTGCTTAACGCAGAACTATCCCGGTCGTTTTATTCGTCTTGTCAAACCCCTATGTAATGGCCGTGATTTATATAAAAAAAGTACTTCCATAATAACTACGTTCACAGTAATGCAGAATTGTAGAATATAAACGCGAATGAAACCGCGGCTCGTTTCTTGTTAATCGTAATCTCATAAAAAATAATAAAACTTTAATGGGAAGACTTTACAAGTCTGATCGGCAACCCTTTCGTGTGACGAAAAGTGGTAAGGGGTAAACACTGTGTCGTGTAGAGTGTTGACAACACCGGTTCTCATCCGATCATCGAAGTTAAGCGACGTCGGGCGCGGTCATTACTTGGATGGACGAGCGCCTGGAAACACCGCATGATGTTGTATTTTTTTAGTTAATTTATTTCCCTATAATACAAAAGTTTCGCTTCTATCGTGTGTATTTACGACACATCCTGTTTTTATTTGGAACTACTAACATTTTGCTGTTTGATCTATGTTTATCAAAGTCAAATGTACTGTTACAAATTATAATGTAAACTAAGAATCATTCCTAGACAAAATGATAAGAATAAGCTTACGAAATAAATATGTTTTGCTGAATATTTGTTATATTTATGAAGATAAAGAGTTGTTACGAAACGTTGAGAGACAAATAGTTATTTTCTGTAAGACTGTATTATTTTTTTTTAGTTTTATATTCAACAACCTGTCTTCATGATTACTGTACGTGATAATTGGATATATTGGAATTAGAAAGAAGATGGTGACCCCCTTGATTTTCCAGGGAATTTTTGTGGCATCACAAAATTCATGCTCCGTAGTATAATTTCCTATCCACTTCACCTATGCACAATAACCGAACTGTATTACGAAAGAGGCAACCAATATTACAAAATATAGAATCAAATAACACAAGATTAACTAGCAAGAATAACATATAATAGCCACTACATGACAGGTTAAGATGCTGCCAAAAGTCCGATAGAATTCTTATTTATAATTCAGTAGTAGATAATTATAAATTAGTTTAAAATACCAGACATTATATAGTCAAATACTTTATGGTTCATATCGGAAACTTGGAATTCAATTACTTATAATAACACTAACTGATTCTCGCCGGCTTCGTTGGGCATAAAAAAATCGTAAAATCGGGTCCAAAATATAAGTAGCCTAGAATCATGTAGAAGATATTCCGCATCAAGTAGCTATATTAGTGTGCCGATATGTTCATTAGTTTTGATGTGATTGGCCTTCAAAGGAACTATACTTTCATTATATACCTACATATTTGGAAGAAAAAGAAGATATAACATATGCTCAAATCCTTACAAATGAACTGAAGCTTGCGATGATGCACCGAAAATCATAGCACGATGGGAGGGTTAAAGCCTGGCAAGTTATCACCCTAGAAAATATTTTACTACCCACACCTACATCTATAGGTGTATTTCGGTAGCTGCACTATAGGCCCAGTTCTCGGTTAGGTTTAGCGTGTTTGTTATTTTCGACCATGTCTTCATTTAACATCAGATGCGACAAACGCCAGAATCTACAAAATATAAAAATAGCCATAAATTAATATCCAATACACTCTAAATAATTTGTATATGATTTCCACATTTCTATCAAGTATATTATTGACATTTTAGTTATATTTCCAATTTATCAGTCTTATAAATTATATATACATATACTAACGGGTTCGGCGGACGTTGTCCTACCTTGGTAATTAAAAAAAATTCTAAGACTCAACCGCGTCATCACCTACTGTGTCCTAATGAATCTAAATCATTCTTGAAACCACCTGAACACTCATACAAAAATTCATCCAAATCTGTCCAGTCGTTTAGGAGGATTCAGTCACATACACACGGACAGAAGAATTATTATATAAAGTTTGGTCAGATATTAAATAATACGACATGAAAAGCCCATGTAACAATGTAATTAATAATGATTAATTAATATTATATTTATAATATGGTTTTCTATATAGAAATAAGGTATAGTAATTGAATATACGCTTTAGAATCCAATGGATATATGAAAATGAGACATAGATAGAGGTAATGTTAACTTATTCCATGGGGATATGCGGAATGTTGTCGTGAATTATTTGTAGAGCTTTTCATGCCCTGAAAGCTAAAATGGCGCTCCCGAGTGTATCAGTTGGCCGCCCGACCCCTAAAGCGGGCGCCGCGCCGCACTGTTTTGCGAGTTACCAACCACACCTTTTATGAATACACTAGCTTCTGCCCGCGAATTCGTCCGCATGGAATAGTTACGTTGGGCTAACGCTCATTTTAACTCACGACTTCGTTTACGTAAAGGTGGACATATTTGTAAATAACACGTACGTTTTTTGAAACATTTTGAAACATTCTTCATTGGTGTTCCTCTCCTATTGGCCTTATAGCTTTCCTCGATAAATGAGCTATGTAACACCAAAATAATTTTCAAATCGGACTAGTAGTTCCTGAGATTAGCGCGTTCAAGCAAACAAACTCTTCAGGTTTATAATATAGTAATGGTAGTAATAGGAGCACTATTTTTTCGTGGCAATATATATGGCTATAGTGCTCCCTAATATCTTATATTCCGCAGAAACGTGGACCGTGTACAGTCGTCACATCCGCATATTAGACCAATTCCACATCAAATGTTTGCGAAAAATTTTAAAGATTCATTGGTCTGATCGCGTACGAAACACCGAAGTGTTACGGCGAGCTAATGTATGTGGCATTGAAGCGTATTTGATGCGACGACAGCTTCGTTGGTGCGGTCATGTGTCACGCATGGCGGAAGAGCGACTTGCGAAGCGCATCTTTTATTCTGAACTCGAAGACGGCAAGCGTAAGCAGGGCGGTCAACTACTCAGATACAAAGATGTGCTTAAGCGTCACATGCAAAAGTGTAACATAGACCCTTCACACTGGGAGGTTCTAGCAGCTAAATGTCCAGAATGGAGAGCTCATGTGACAACTAGAGTCCAGACTTACGAAGAACATCGACGTGCTGAACTTGATATTAGACGTGATGAATTGAAAGCCCGACCACCAGCGGCAATCAATTATACCTACGAGAATGGTGTTCTCACTTGTGTACAATGTGCACGCACCTTCCGTAAGAAAATCGGCTATATTAGCCATATGAAAGCACACGAGCGCCGGAGTTGAAGCAGTCGCTGTGGCCGAAAACGGCCAGGAGCATACACATTTTTTCGTGGTAGAATTAAGTATAGACTTGACTGGTGCTTGGTTTGACTACGTTGTAATAATGATTTATTAAATTCGGATGAAGAAGTTAGTAATATTTTTTACTAATAATTATAATTATTTTGCTATTGTGTTGTTCCGTGTTCCGTTTAAATCATAAAAAAGTTGAATAGAATCGAGGACAGAGATTGCAATCCGGAATACCGGATCCGGTAAACTGGTGGATCCGGCGTCATTGGATGTCTGCCGTAACCGGTGCCAATTTTACCGACAACTCTTCCGATCCGGTAAAAGATAAACGACTCCAATCTTTTTCAAGAATACTTGTGAATTTTTAGGCTTAACTTAGGCATTAACTTATTTATATTTATAATTGACTTAGGTACATCGTTCAAACCTAATTCGTCCACCACCGTACAGTACAGTACTATATATGAAAATGCAGCAGATTGAGGTAATTGGTTGTAGGCAGCCTGCCTTAGTTTCATAACTATTTATTCACAAATGAATTCTGTCGGTGTAGAAGCTGAAAAGGCGTGTTCAGGCGCTAGCTATATATGTAACTCTCTAAAAAGTCCAGTAGCAGTTGAATGATCAACACTAGTTGTTTTCTAAGATCCTTTTTCAAACCCTCATCTTATTTTTCATAATCATTGTTGCGACCGCGTAAATAGTTAATTAGGAAAAATAGTGTCAGCAAGGGTAGGAGCATTTGTTTGTCAATCCCCCCCGCCGATTGTGACGCCGGACCAGTTCGCTCACACACATCGTAGGCGAAGCACGCGCGTTCGTTTCACCATAACCTATTTGCACCATCGCCATTCGTCGGCGCCGACTACCGACATCGAACCAGCCGGCATCGAACCTTGAACGAGCGGGTGAGTGATCACAACATACGCTACTTTCTCTCTCTGATATCGCATTTGATTCGCATCACAGGTTGGTTTCCGATCGAAGGAAGCACCACCAATCATTATACCAAATTAAAATAAAACTATATAATTAATGTGATCTCTCTTGGTTAAGTTACTTTAAATAATATAAGTAAATTACATGTTCCAGTATCAGTTAAGTTTTTACTTCACGTCATTTGACAATTTAATAATTTAGTTAATTTCGATTTAATAGAAAAATTAAAAATGAACTATTTATTGTTGTGATAAAAAGTATACAAGAAACAAGATAAGCCGAATCAAGATTTTTGCCAGCTCTTCTTGGTGACTGGGTTGTTTTACGACGTAGTTTTTTTTTCTTCTCGAATTGACTACGCTATTGACCTAGCAAGGTCTTAACAGCTTCACCGGACTACTAAGGCGAACGCATAAGGCACTCAACCGATTTTATTTGACAACTAGCTCAAGGGTGCACGACACACCTCGGCTTGGGCTGTTGCCTGACTCATGCAATTCGCGACCTATCTGAGCTAAGCTAAGCTATGTATTCATACTTATATGAGTAGTACGTATGAGTATACGACGTAGTATTTTGGCGAATATAAGCACTTCTTAAAACTAGAGTGTATAAAATATTTTTTGACTTTGATACTTGATGTATATTGTTAGTTTTTTTATAACTGTTGCAGAGCTACAGCATAGAGAATAAAGCTGATTTTATACAAATAAACGTTTTGTCATAAACTTTATGATAAATTGATTTAAATATTACAGTTAATTTTAGAATAAAAAACAATTGTTTTATTGTGACCAATCCGGCCGGATCTGCTTGGTTTGGTGGGAATACTATCTAATTTGATCAGATTGAGATTAGTACCGGATTGTAATTTCTATCAGAAGCAACAGTAGGAGAGCATCGAAAATAATGACGTCATCAATTCAAGCGACAATCCTTGCTTACTTGTCGAATAATAGTCTATCAGCTATGAGCCAATAGTAATTCACTAAGAGTCAAGAGTAGTTAGTCAATAGTATTCATTCCAAGTCATTAGTAGGAAGTAGGAACGATTTTTACTACATTTAAACCGAAATAGTCAATAGACTTGAGATATATAATATCTCGAAGAGGTAAGTAAAAAAAGATGTAATATATATGAACCGACGTGAAGTAACAGTACTAGCATTATTGCGTTTCGGTCGGTCAGTGAGAGCGCCGGATACCCAACTACACTCTCCCTCCCCACTTCCCCACTCCTCCTTCTCCCAAACACAGGCTGGCAACGCACTTGCAATTCTTCAGATGTTACAAGTGTCTATGGACTGTGGTGATCACTTAACATCAGGTGACCCACCTGTTCGTTTGCCTCCTATGATATAAAAAATAAAAAAAAAGAGAAGAATTATTTCCTTAAAGATATTACTTTGGCGCAACTGTTATCTGATACGTGAAGTGTGAACATAATAAAAGCCACAATGTAATATTTTTCTTTATTGATAATAACAACATCGTTTTGATGTATCACCGTGCTGTGACTTATTAGATCAAATCAATATTTAATCTAAGACCAACCTTTTACGTTACGAATAACATTTTGCAAGCCTATTATAATGCGATATTTTACACAATAATCATCATCATTACTTAGTATAAAACAAAGTCCCCTACTGCACCTGGCTATCTGTCTGTTCGCGATAAACTCAAAAACTACTGAACGAATTTTCATGCAGTTTTTACCAGTGGATAAAGTGATTTATGAGGAACGTTTTGCTATATAATTTGTCAAGGATTTATTTTTAATGGGGGCGGAACAACGTCTGCCGGGCCCGCTAGTAAATCATAATATGTAATGGCGACTATGTTTTAAACCGGACAGATACAGTTTTGTTTCAAATTAAGGATCAGTAAACATTATTTGAATGTTGTTTTTTTACTACCGTTTTGTTTGAATTTATACTTCTTTTGACACATTATCGTTAAGAATGAGTTTGTAGTTTGAAACATAAATTGTTAGTTAATTTTGACTTACAACGGAAGTTGCGTTCGCTAAGAACCATGAAGTAAATTGATATTTTTTTTTTTAAATATTATATGTATAAACTAAATACTTTTAAATTATTAATATTGTTAATAGTTTATATATTACCAGCTTTTGCCTCTGCCTTTTGTCTGGATGAAGAATACTCTGCCATTTTCTATACCTGTGACAACGTGTATGCAACGTTTTATGATATTAGGTTGAGTAGTAAAGAAATCAAAGCGTAAGAAAAAACTCATATTCCCATTTATACTATTAGTTAGGATATAAATAATGGGTGTATGTTATTTATTCAAGGTTTTAATTCATAGTATTTGACGTCATCGTTCGAACTTATGAGATGGTTCAAAACTGTGAAAACGTTTTAAAAAGATTATTTATTAAAGTATAATTTACCATATGCATACATAAGTGTCTATAAGCATTTTTTTGCAGTATATTTGACGTGATAACGTCTTATAAATCGATGAACGCCGACTGCACGTACGAAAAAGCATGACTCATTGTCACGTTCCGCCTGAGCCAAGCGTGCAAGCGAGAGCGCGGAACAAGCGATAGAGAGGCGCGATCGGTCTAAGAGTTCGGCTTGGGACGCATCTATCTCTCTTCATATCGACTTTACAGACAACCAATTTTTTTTTTAGTTTATAACTATGTTCACTACTATTATAAAAAAAATAAATTCTGACGATAAACTTCAATATTACATTTATCTACATTAACATTTACTTACTATTTAATATATGCCATAATAAATTTGATTGTAATAAACTCACAAATCAAATATATTTTCATGTACCCAACCGTTCACATCGTATTAGAGAAAGTTCTAAACGTTACCTCTTTGCGTCTATTTTTCATAAGACAAATGCCCGCAAGCGAGCACCATTATACACAATCACTAAATTATGTAATATTCATTTTACTGAAATTAATATTTTTGCCAACTCACCAGCTTCCTTTAAAAAGCCATAAAACAGAATATTTTATTTTGAACTATTATATCTTATTTTGTTATTGAATATTTTAAGTACCTATAGTAAGATTTGAATGCTTGGATGTCTATTGCTTTTTAACTTGTTTTATTATATTTCACTTTTATTTTAACTTCGTACTGTATTTTAAGTTTAATCTTACTAGTTAATTATCATTCGTTTATTTGATTTTATTTACTGCCCTAAAATTAAAACAATTGTCTACTTAACCCGTGGGCGGCGGAGCGGATTGTTCTCTAAGAACTATTTGTTTTTTATGTACATGTATTTTTGAGAACAATTGTTTGTTGCCCTTAATAAAGAGAAAAAAAAACATCAAATCAAATGAAAATAAATTTAGAAGTAATGTTATATTATCTGTGTTCACATATCTACGCATCAGTTTTCATTTCGATCGGTTAAAAGGTACAGAAGTGGCGAGTTATAGAAATACGTATAGCATAAAAACCTTCATATGAAATTAGTAATACAAATCAAGATTCATTTGAATATTTGTTACCCTGTGTCATATCAAATCATCTGCCAAGACAGTTATGGCTGACTAACGTTATAAATAAAACTCTAAATCAGCGGTTCTCAACCCTCTTGTCGCGATACATTGGTATGTAACAAGCAACTGTCAAGTGTGTCGCGAGATTTACAAACTGTCAACTTCGTTCACTTCTATACTATCAACAATTTTGCATGTAAGTATGTCGGGACTTTGTAAAGAACACGTTAGTTTTTTTTTATTTCATAGGTTTTAGCGTTGACTACATTCTCATGTGGCGAGATGACGAGACGAGATGAGATGGGATGAGATGAGATGGGAAATACGCCAAACCTAGAGAAGACTGGCCCTTAAGTATAGCTGCCGGAACACACCAACCGGTGCTTGGCGGCATATCTTCAACTTTAGGTAGCCAGACAGGCGAACATAGAAAAAAACTATCACCATGGCATGGTTTCATCACAATGTGTTCCTTCACCGGAAGCTCCGATTCAGTTGCAAGGATTCGAACCTACGTCCATCGACGCAGTCCGAACACGCTATAAACTAAACCATCATTGCTACTAGTGTATTTAGTATATTAGTACTTAGTCCATCATTGAGTAACAAAGGTTGAGAACCGCCGGCTTACATAATATGTATGCATTGCAAACAACACTGTGAGTATATCACACTGTTATCTTTATTTGCTCCGACATGCTAATTACCACTGATAAAGTAACGCGATTCTAATTGTAGATCACGTGTCTGAAACTATAGTCTTTTATAGACCAAGAGCATTAAATCAGTTTACATCATATAATAACTTTCTAAAGGTTATAATATTAGCTTCCGTATTTTTATATATGTATATAATTCTTCTGTAGGTGTAAACGTGACTGAACTCCTAAACGAATGGCCAGATGTTGATGATTTTTTTGTGTGTGTTCAGGTAGATTAAATAATGGTTGAGATTCACAATTAAACTCGGTAGGTGGCGGTGCGGTTGAATTTAAGGATTTTTTTTATTATCAAGGCAGGACAACGTCCTCCAGGCCTGCTAGTTTTTATATATAATTCATCTGTACGTTGTATATAACTGCAGTACTCTTAAACGGCGGAACTGATTTTGATGACATTTTTTGTGTGTGTTTTATTCGGTTCATGGATGTTTTAGTTTCACAATGAGAGTCAGTAGGTGGCGCTGCGATGATGTCTGCCAGTCCCGCTATTATGTGAATAAAGTGTTAGATGTCTGTCATTCTCAATTGTCATACTAAATTGTCATACTATTATTAACTACCTAAGTGAACAATATTTTTATATGCTTTATTTGCGGTCTATGAACCACAAGTTGTGCTACAAGTAACGAACGTATTGTACTCTTTGACCTATTATATATTAAGTATGTATTAAAAAATAGTCAATTTTATTTACATTATTGTGTGTCTCATAAAAAATCTATCAAAGTTTTATATAATGTTTTGTGGTATCTTAATGGAAAATTAAAAGTTGATAAGAAATGTCTGCATAAATAAAAATACTTTCTTCGGACTGTAGCTGGAACATAATTCGGATTTCTTTATAAAAATATTTCAATCGTTAGTCATATTTACGATATAATCGGTAATGTTCAGACAAATCTAAATATCTCACTAGTGAATACAATAAATTCTTTTAGTCGGTAATAACGCTGGCAGCGAATCAAATCTTCTAGCTCTACGAAATTTATTGCAATAGTTTCACCAGTAATCATTATTAGGATTCTTGCTTTAATTTGTAATCTATAACTATAAATATTTTAAACAAAGTTGTTCTTCACG